>JAODKT010001744.1:7117620-7142530 GCA_027576195.1 Cossypha heuglini
TCAAAATTATAATAATTTGGAGGGAGGGAGTTTACATTCTCCATTTCAAAGAGAAGCTTCTGTGTTTATTGGCAGACACCTGTCCTTCAAACCAGGACAGATTTTGGAGCACTCATGCCAGGCACTGCCCTCCTCCTCACTGCCTGGGGCAGGGCTGCTGGCCCCCAGCCATGGGTGGGCAGGGGCAGGGCAGGAGCAGAGCCCAGGGCTGGGCAGGGAGCAGGGGTGTTCTGCCTGGGAGCTGAGCTGTGCCTGCACCACTGGGATGTGCCAGTTCTCCTGTGCTGTGCTGTGCTGTTCCACAGGCAGCTCAGGGACCTGTCTCAAACCAAGCACACCTGCTCAAAGGGGCCAAGGGTTTTTTTGCCTGTGAATCCCAAACATCTGCCTGCACAAGCTCTTCTGCTGTGCCTCATTGGCACAGCTGCCAGTGGAGCCTGTTGCTCTGCTCCCAAGCTTGCCCAGAGCGTTGCCAAACTGGCGCTGCTGGGGGTTGAATGTTTTCTCACCTGCTGTTTACCTCACATATATGTTTATTTCAAGCACTTCCAGAAGTAGGCTAGTGATAAATTTATGCTTTTACCTGTCTTACAAATCATAGTTGTAAAGGCCCTGGTGGCCCTGCCTTGCATCTGGGACTGGAGAAATGGTTGGGAGACAGAGATGCAGGTAGGGAGGTGCTTTGGCCCACTAGTGAAAATTTCCAGTGTGGTCCAAGTGCAGCTCAACAGAGACTTGACAAATTTTTGCTGACAAAACCTCTCTGAAATTTTGGAAGTAATTCACCTCTTATCTGAAATTTCTGCGGCTCCTAGAGAGGACAGAATCACTCACCAAACCTTCCCCATGGAGGACATGGATCTGTTCCCTCATGCTCACAGAAGCCAAGAAGCCCAGAATGGGTGAGGCTGGAAGGGACCACAGTGGGCATATGGCCCAAGCTCCCTGCTCAAGTAGGATCACCTCATACTGATGGCTTCTGATGGCCCCATGGCAGAAAGTAGGTACCAAAAGTGAAAGACAAGGACTGGCAACATCCCCTGGCCATGGTTTTCTCTGTGAAATGGTGTCTGGGTAAAAGGAGCGTTATCTAAGAGGTAATGACCTAACTGGGGGGGAAGGGGGAGGTACAATATTAAATGAACACTAGTCATAGCAGACCTGGGCATGTGGAGGGAAGCTCTGGTGTTAAGAAGTGAAGACAAGGCATGGGGATGGAAAGAAAAGGATTTGGGAGAGTGTTTGGGGTATGATGCCATGGAAAGCCATTCTTGGAGAGATCACCTCATGATTCCCAGAGAGAAACCCAGACAGACAGGAAGGTAGGAGAACCCAGAGGTGGCTGGAGCTGGTGACAGACACTGCCAGCCTATGGAGGGCATGAGAAGGGACAGGAGACAAATGAGAGAGCCACAGAGACCTGGTATCAGGGACACAGCATTTGCAACAGGGAAAGGGAGGAGGCATGTGTGCAGCTGATAAGGACTTGGGAGAAGCTGCAGAGGGACTGGGGCCAGTGAGCTGCATGCAGGCAATTTAAACAAGAGCTTAAACTGGGAGTTAAGGCACGGATAAAGGGCCTGAGGTTAAGAAAGGAAGAGAGGGAATGTCTCTGCAGACAGGCAAAGAAAAAGGGAACTAACTTAGTGCTGAAGGGGCTAGTGAGCTTTAAACCAAGCAGAAGGACATTGGGAAGGGCAAAAAACTGGGGTGGACTGGAAGAGATGCTCAAAAAAAGAATGAATCCAGGGAAATGAGCGTGTATCAACCATCACAAGCTCCGCCATGAGACCCAAAAGATCTATGGGTCTCACCCCTGTCCTCTGTCAGCAAATACCAATATAAATCCTTCAGGCATACCAGGTTTCAATCCCACCCCATAATGAGGCAGGGGCCTCCCACCAACTGTCCCACCACTGGACTCCCTGTGCTCCAGCTGGTGGAAGGGGAGGGGCTGTGATGAATAATGAGAACTGAGTAAGACCCAGGGTTTGATCAGTTGGATGGCTTTTCTCAACCACAGAGAACTACTCCAGACATGTGCATTAGAAGAATTGGGTTAAAGCTTATAAATCCAGCCCTCCATCAAGAAAAGCCAGCCTGAAGTTCACCCACACAGTCTTGGGTTTTGAAAAACCCTGAGTTTACACATGAACATATAGTCCCCACAGTGTCTCCTTTGGGATGTAAGATAGGCAGTTCTCACCTAGTGAACAGATCTTGTATCTTCTATTTCCCTGCTGCTGCTCATCTGTCTTCAAACAATTCCACTCCAAAGGACAACATCCTGACCTCAACTTTCCCAGGTCTTTCACAGCCCCTGCAGCTGGAGAAGTTCTTTCAACTCCCTTCACTCCTTGGGAAGGGAGCATGAGAGGCAGGCATCTCCCCCTCTTCAGCTGAGCCCAGAATAGATACATATACGTCCCCCTTGATGTCCCCGTGTCCATTGTATCAGAGGACCCAGTGCTGCACATTCTAGCCCAGCTCATCTGAACTTCCAGGAGTGACCACTGACAGTGCAGACCAGCAGCATAAAGAGATGTTAACTCAGCCCTCTTGGAGAAGGTCAGTCATGAAAATCACTGAGGTCAAATAAAGCATAGGTAAAATAAAACACCTGAGGAAGAAGTCAGAGCCTGACCACAAGAGGTAGGTTCCCTGGTATATCCCAGGGAATATCCCAGGTTCCCTGGTACATGCCTCTGGTCTGATTGGGACCACCAAGATGCTGGAAAGGAGAGCACATCTACCCACGTCTTGTGGGTGCTCAGCTATGAAGTGTGGGGACACTTGGCAGTCCCTGGTCTCACATCATTGTCATGTAGACCTCCTCTAACTGGGAAAGACATAAATACAAGCCAGAAATTAAATCCAGTCACTTGGCATTACAGGAAACTTGGACCAAGACTGAAGATCTTGGGACAACAGTGTCTGACTTGGTTTTAAATCCTGCTGGTGATCCTGATTTCTTCAGAGCCAGGACTGGAGTAAGAAGGATACTGGAGGGGAGGCCTCCTATGCAGTGAGCCTTAGGAATGATAACAGGGGTCAGAGAGCTCTGAGGGGAGCAGGAGACCCTGCAGTGACCCTGTTCCTATTGCACAGCTGTAGCCTCAGCAGGTAGATAGAGACCTTTTCCAAAGTTCCTGAATAACTTGGGTCTGAAAGTGGGAAGTAAACATAGGAACTGGAAGCAATAGAGTGCTTAGACTTTACCCAGAGAACAGTAAAGATTTTTCAGAGGGTGCTCAGATTAACTTATACAGTGTCTGGGCATCAGTCTACCTGTCTAGAGAAAGACAGGTAGGTGTAGTGAAACACATGCTGGGCAGGCACTGCCAACACAGGCCATGAAACTGGACATTTGGGGCACAATTCAATTATCCAAAACAAGGAGGTCTCAGAGATACCCTGGGGTACCTAAGCCAGTCAGCAGATCTGACATGGGACCTTCAGGAGACCTTTGTCCTTCCAGAAGTTAGCTAGAGGAGCATTCAGCTCACTTAGGCAACAGAATCAACTCCTGATGTGAGGCACTGGTGTGAGTTTGGAAACCCCACACAGTGTCTAGACACATCTCCTTTTACCCAAATGCTTTGATCTATGTCTGGCCTCCAGCTGGCCAACAGTGCTTTTGCAAGGGACTTTATAATCTAAGTAATTTGGATGGTTTGGTTAAAGTTTCCTGGGCAACTGAAAAAAGGTCTCTAAGACATCAGACCAGGTCCAGACAAGGTCTAGATCCACTCCAGTGCTTTGGGTCTGTTAGATGCCCATCTCACTTATTGCACTAGAGTCTTGGTGATTAGCAAAGTATCAAACAGCAGCAAAAGGAGGAAGAGCCAAGGCAGTGGACAGGCACAACCTCTGAGGAATCAAGGTCTTGATTAGTCCTATGGGACTCTGTCCTGAACATTTAGGATTTTACCCTCTGCATTTTAGCCCCAGTTTTGCCATCAGTGTCTTCAAAATGAGGCTGCAGCAAACCTCAGCTTTGAGAAGTGTCAAGGCATTGTAAACCCTTCTGACAGGTGTCAGACCTGCCTGATCCTGGTGTTTCTTTCCACCTCCATTTTCCCTCCTGCACAATGAAACCTTATCTACCTCATGTGGGCTATGCAATGATGACTAATTAATGTTAATTAAGTGCTTTCAGATCATTCAATTCAAGGGTATATATAATTGCAAAATATTAATTACTGTTTACTTATTATCATGAAGCCAATAGCAAAACCAGCTGCTTATCTTCCTCAGCCATGACTCAGAAGAGGATGATGGCTGATCGAGATAGAGGTGCAGAGTCCAGTTAATCCTGTACAGTGGCACACGTGTGTCTGTGTGTGTGCATGTGCATGTGCAAAGGCACCTGACACAGCAGGGACCATGCCATACTCATGACAAATCCATGCTAGCTGAAAGTCTGTGGAAGATGAGCAAGAACTCACCTTGCCAAAGACCCACATGGGAAAACGGATGTCTAGCAATGATTCATATGTTTGAAAGTGATGCTCGTGACAGATCATGTGTCACAGAGAATTGGAAGAGTAAAAGCTGCAATGAATTAGTGTGAATGACTAAAAAAATTGCTGTGCTTGAAAACCTCATTGTTAAAGATCCTAAACCCTGCTTGAGGGGCAAAGAGAAAGAGGTAGGGAGAAAATCCAGGAATGGAGAGCTTGGCAGATAAATGGAGAGGAAATTGAGCTTTGTTTTGTCATACTTTGTCTATTCCTTGCAGAAGGACAGAAATGAGTTTTGGGCTGAGCTTTGAATGAGCTGGTGATCAGAGAAGTGGAGCAGGATGATTATTCCACAAACAAGAGCCAGATAGGTGATATCCTTTGTTTAACAGCTGACTGTGTTGATGAAGCAAAAGGGGTTGATTCTATTGGAAAAGCAATAGTTCCAGCTAACCCCCAGTAGAGAGGCTTTGGAAGGACCCTGAAGAGTGGTGAGGGGCACTGACTTTGGTGCAGTTTGCTGAGGTCTCAGAGGGGAGAAGAGCTCACACTGCTGGATCAGTGGAACTGTTCTTTGCAAGGAGCACTGGGGAAGAGAGGAGAGGAAAACAGGGAGAAAGACAGAAGTTTTGGGAAAATGAGAGCAGAACTTGGGTTTGGGAAATCCATGCCATGGATGATGAAGAACTTAACATTTCAAAGTTTTTCATGCATTTACAGGTGTCTTCAAATTACCACCTGACCTCAGAGGACCTACCAAATCCCTTAGGCATTCTAGTATCCTTAAACGCCTCAAATTGCAGCCTAGCATCTCCACTGACATGCAAAATTGTCTTCCCTTTGAGGGCTTGAAAGAGTGATCTGAAAGCCTGTGGCTGTGTCTCCTGCTTGGCCACTTGCAGAGTGCCAGGAGCCTCTGGGCCACAGTGGCTTTCTCTGCAGGTGGGTTCAGAGCCAGGTGTGTCCACTGTCAGCAAGCAGAACACCTCTACCACTCACACACCCATGGAAATACATGCAGAGGAGCTGGATACACTCCCTTAAATAGGTCCTTAGAACTACAAGAATGGTTATGAGCTACAAAAGCAGGATCCACAAGTCCAAATGCATTTTCTTTCAGGGGTCTTTAGTTAGTATAAGTGACTATGACACACAAGTCCAATGAGGTTATGCAAGTTGATGCTGCTCAGTGAGGTGAAAGATGGGGCAGCTGATGTGCCATGGGACCAGATGCAGAGCAGGAATGTGTGTAGGTCAATGGCAGCAGCCAGCAGCTCCCTTCACATGCAGAAACACCAGCAGGACAAAGTTTGCTTATGCCCAGAGTCCATGGGGTCCTCAAGCTGTTCCCTCTCTGCCACCCAGAGCCCAAAATCAAACAAGCCTGATCTAAAATGTGCAGTGATGCAATGTCCTTTGTCCTCTGAAGAGCAAAGCCAGAGGACTCCCTAGAGCCCACATTTTGGGGTCTGGAGATGGTAATGCAGCAGTCCTGTATTCCATCCACCACTCACCAGGGCAGAGAACCAATCTGAAAGCAATCATCAAACATTTTTGCTGCTGACTTGTGACTTCTGCCTAACTCCCCAAGAGAGATATACAGCAAACAGCTTCCATCAGAAAATCACTGCTGTTCTCTGAGACACAGTGACATAATGACTGTTCCCCACCAATCCTGGTTTCATGATTGAGCTCCTGATTATATCCTTGTCTGGAATAAAGAGGCCTAGTCTAAGAAAATACACTTAAGCTTCAGGGTATCTCTGAGATATGATCAGTCTGGAAGGCCAAGTCTGATGGGGAAGTCTCCTCCTTATACTGAAGATGAAAGTTCAGAGCAGTCCAAAGCCCAAAGCTATTCAGAGAATCAAGAGCGCAAATGCCTTTTGTCTGACACCTGAGCCACCATTCTGACAACTCTGAGTGTATTGTGCCCATTCTTCTCCTCATGAATTGCTCCCCAACAGCTCCTGGCTGTGCTGGAGCCAATTTGTGCAGCCTGAACATCATGACATGTCCTGCTGCTTCCTGAGTGCTCTCAGGAGCATTCCTTGCTCTTGGTAGCAACATTCCATTTAGGAGCAATATCCTTCCTTAGAGCTTTCAGTCATCCCTTTAAGATTCTGCTAAGGCTCTTGCACTGTCAGGATTCCATTGACCAACCATTCAGAGAGAACAAACAAGTTAAATATAGACTTACTTTTCAGAAGAATGATTTTACAGTCCTTTCTATTCCCATCCCTGAAGGTCCTGGAACCATGTATTTCCAAAAGATCACCAACAACCAACTTTTAATCCCTTACAAAACACGTCTGGGCCCAGATCTACAAAAATGAGCCACATTGACTGGGTTGCCTTCTTACAATAAGCAGATTCTTATCTTTGTGATAAATGCACTTAACAGTTTGGACTAAAAATTTAAGTCTTAACAAGCAGATTTTATTACTGCAGCCACTTGATAGAGCAGTTTCATAGCCATGAATTAATGTGGGTTAGGTCCACATTGTAACATTAGCTTGATCATCAGACCTAAACCAAGAGATTTAATGGCTTCAGAATAAATAGGACTACAGTGCTAAACAGAAATAAATGGATTAAAAGGTAGGTGTTATGCCTGACTCTAGACCTGGAGTCGGATTCTATGCTGTCTTTTCTGCCTGGAGGTTCTATGAGGAGACATACCTACAGCCATAACACTATTGAATCCTGGGTGTTGAACTTGAGGTTATGTCAGGGATCTTTAAAGGCAGGAACTTTACTGGTCCCTGATGAATGGAGAGTTAAAAAGCATATTTAAAACACCCAATTTGTCTTTTATTGTCCAACATGAAACATAAATAAATAAACTGTGAGTCACAGCATCTTCCTGTTTATGCATCTTTAGCTGAGAGGGGGTAGATTTCCATCTGAGCAACTCCACCTCGTCTGCATCTATTGTCATATTCGTCCTGGCTCCCACACTCACTACTTTTACACTCTCTCACACTTTCTGCAGCATTGTATCTCCTTCCTTGGCCCTATGTGTGTGGAACAACTGACCTCTCTTCATAGCAGAGAAACGAAACACCCCAGCTGCCCTTGCAAGGGCACCCACCAGAAGAAAGGTCTCACTAATGCTACAGATTCAGTCCTAACAGAGGACCTACTTTTACTGTTTCTCTGTTCCCCGACACAGATCTGCTCATGTGGGCAGACAGACCTAGACTCATTTTATCAAAATACGTCTGCAAACTGTCCTAGACTCCTTCATAAGCTGGAATCCTGCCAAAATCAGAAGCCCTCATGACATGGATCTCTGCTCTAGCTGGTTTCATGATACAGTGAAAGTTGTAAGGCGTGCATGCCACGATGAGGAAAGGAGAAAGGAAATGAAGTGGACTTGTGAAGTCACTTAGCCCTCATCTTCCACCATCTATCAGATCCCTCAACTTCCTCCTCTCTGAGATTCCTACTAGCTCTGACCAAGACTTCACACTGGAAAATGCCTTTGTGCAGAAGGGACAGGACTGAGAAACACTCCCTTGTGTTCTGCAGAATGGGAGAGGCCATAGCACAAAAGATAATGTGTGGATTTTTTTTTTTCCCCCAGTTCAAACTGAACTGTCCTCCAACAGCCTTCCCACCACACTTGTACTACTGGATCCTGTGTGGCAGTAATGGAGTAAGAACAGTGGTTTCCAAAAAGAATATTTGAAATATAGATCATAGGTTTCAACAAAAGGAATAATCAGCAAACATGAGGAATTCACCTTAGGAAAAAAATCTAAATCAGCAATGCAAGTGCAAGAGAGCCTATGTGCTACCAGAGGACATTGTGGATGTGTTTACTCACCACAAGAGACCAATTAGTGCATCGGAAGGCATTACTGCCAATCAACTAATGTAATAATTGACTGTATGCAAAAGACTAATTCATTTCAAATGCGATAAAAACAGTTTGCTTAACCCCGCCACGAAGGTGTTCAAACTCACCCGTTTAATTTCACAATCAGGACAGGCTCAAACAGAAGAAGCGAGTCAGTTACTATGTTTCATCTGACAGGTAATAATTTCTTATGATATGTTGACTTAATTCTCTTGCAATCACATGAACATGCCCTTAATTAAGCACACAAAGCAATCTGTCCTGACGAGCAGGGGAGAGAGGAAGTGCAGTGGGAGATGACAGTGACAGCCTCAGACACCAGCTGGTGACCTGGGAATTACAAAGGAATTTTATAACCGATGGAAATGCTGTCCCATGAGGAACAATGACCATGACTGTAAGGCCTGGAAAAACAAGGATGAACTCAGATTGGCTAAAGAACTCTAAGGGTGAGAAACTAGTGGGATACATGAGGGGCTCTACAAAAAATGTTCTTGAATTACATTGGAAGTAAGTGGAAGATGGGGAAATGCAGAGCTACTCTAAGCAGGAAATGAGAACACACAGCAAGCGATCCTGGGTGCACGGGGAAGAGTGTGGCCAATGGTCCAGGGCATTGATCCTCCCCCTCTATTGCAGCATGGTGAGGCCACATCTCAAGTGCCTTGCTCACCAGCTCAACAAAGTCATGGCAGTACTGGGAGAGTCCAGCCATGGTGAGGGGACTGAAGCACCTCTCTTCTTATGAGGAAAGGCTGAGGGACTTTTTCAGCCTGAAGAAGATGTTTGCATCTCTCAATGTTTACAAATACCTTAAGGAAAGGTGTCAAGGATGAGGCCAGACTCTTTCAGTGCTGTGATTTTCACAGACTGTGTGACAGAGTGAAAGCTGGTACACCCCTTACTGTGACCCAGATGTAGGAAAAGGTTATACTGGGACATATTACCAACAACAGAAGATGTTAAGAAGGGCTGGGACAAGAGTCCAGAATGGAATAAACACGGGCTGAAGCCCTGCGGGCAGAATTTAATAAACCAGGGGTACTTAAAGAAACAGTCAGAGACACTTCAAACCCATTAGTAATTATATTTGAGAACTCGTGGCAATCCCACAGGACAAGTGAAGGGTAAACACAATATCTATCTTTAAAATGCAGGCCCGGGAGGACACTGGGATTCCAGCTCAGTCAAGCCACCTTCTGTGCTGGGAAAGACCCCTGCCTTCCCTGCTGACTGATCTGTTTGTAAGAACTGGGAACGTAAGGAGGTGATTGGTGCAGGTAAGATGGTTTGTTGAGGAGAAAACACATCAAAACAAACCTGCTTCCTGGCAGATCATGTTGTGGCCTGGGAGGAGGTGAGAGATGAGGTACTGCTCTTGTCATTCTCCAGCATGAAATCCTAATACAAAATCAGCAGAGTACAGCTGCAGTTCTGGTTATAAGATATTTGTTATTGAAAACTTTCTTCTGCAAAGTGTGCTTTCAGATACTGGAACATCTCAAAAGGATGCACAGAGGAGCCAGGCTTGGGCATCATTTTGGTCTTACTGGTTCTAAGGCAGAAAATAAGGAGTCTTACAGTGAGTCTGGGAGGGCTTCAGAGAACAGGCTCAGGTAGAATGCAAATGAGTTTATTAAAGCAAACTTAGAGTCTGTAGTGCCATGGGGAAAAAGGTGGCTGTCATGGGGTTGGTAAGGAAAGGTGAGCCAGAACTAGATCATGGGAAGTAATTATTTTGCTTTTTCCATTGCTGATAGAACTGAAGCTGGAATCCAATGTCCAACTGCCCTTACAAACCAGAGGGAGTCAGGAGAGGAGAGGAGTTGGAGGTTTCGGGTGGAGAGTTTTGGTGTGAGTTGTAACCTGTCTGGGGCACAGGTCCCAGCTGGAAGAAACCCAGCATGAAGACCACAAGCACTGCACACAGCAGGGACCTGGGGGCAGAGCTGGGCAGCCCCATAAACCTGAGAGAACGAGGGTCTTGCAGGAATCACCATGGTGCTGGTCCGAGGATTTGTGGTGCCCCAGCTCCAGCAAGTGCTGGTAAGACTGATTCCCTTTCCTAAGCCTACCCCAAGGTTTCACGCCCACAATCTTTGGGGTCTTTGCAAGCTTAGGGGAAAACAGGACTGTGTGTGCAAGGCCTTTGGTTGGGTTTTCCCCACAAGCCTGGGCTTCATGGTTCCCTCCAGTCAGTACCTGTGTATAGGATGGGCCTTTCTCCCTGTGCTTGGGGAAAATAAACCCAAAGAGTGCAAGGCACTGGCTGGTAACAGAAAGAGAACAACAGGGCCTGATGGAAAACCCACAGGAGCAAGACAAGTAGGGTAAGTTAAACCCCCTCAGTCCAGCTCCCTGACTAATGGGTGACACAGTGCAGGTGAGCCAGCAAGGAGGGAGGGAAGCAGCACCTCTCTGCTCAGCTCACCACACCACAGGGTCCCTGGCCCCCCTGGCCCTCTAGTTCTGCTCCAAACCCTGCTGGGCACACCTGGCACTCAGGGACAGCCTGCTTGCAGGTTACCCCATCCCCAGCACAGTGACGCAGGACACAAAAGAATTATTCATCAGCAGCTGGGAGAAAGGGAAGCTGAGGTTTACTTTCCCAAGGAATTTAATTTTTTTTATGCTGTTCCCTGCCTCAGGGGATGCCTCTGCAGCTGGCAGTGAGTAGGATAAGCCAGGACCATTACATCTTCCTAAATCTGAAGGATGCTTTCCCAGGCTAGCGATGCTCACCAGTCATCTTGGACTGCTGCCACAATAGTTCTGAGGGACTCAGGTGGGCATGCTGCCAAAGAATGGATTCACACCAACATTTAGGGTCAAGCCAAGTGTCATCTGTCCACAGCTTGAGCCATGTGAGTCACCCACTACTTCTCCACTTCTTTTACACAGCCTGCCCCCAAGCTGCTCCCCCACATCACTTACTGGTGCAGCAGAGTCCTTGGAGAGGGGCTCATCTTTCAGCAAAGCCCTCTCAGCCACAACAGGGCACTCAGCACAGAGCTATACGGTTTGCTCTGCCCCTGCTCACGAGGTGGGAGCAGTCAGTTCCTCATCTCCATTACTCCTCATTCTTCCCCCAGTGTGCAAGCAGAGCAAGAGTGGGATATCAGCTCCACAGCTCCCTGCGCCTGAGTTTGCACCTTTCTTCCTCATACTGCCTAAAAGTAGATGGAGTTTTTTTGATAAACTGGAAGAGAAAAATCATCCCAATCCACCCAGTTGGCATGGCTGCTGGAATCTCTGCCAAGCACTGAGCTGATCAGACCCACGCTAACTTTTTCCCTGTTCTCCTTGCCCAGCCCAACATCTCCCTCCACATCCTGCACAGAGGCAGGACTTGGTGCTGCCAGCCCCAAAGTCCCCAGCAAACTGCTAATGGCGCACACACACTCCACCAACACACCCACACCCAGCCCTCTCAGTTCCTCCTGCAGAGAGACCCCTCCACTTCTCACACTCCCAGGGAAGCCACAGCACCCTCTCTCAGCTCAGTCCTGCAGTGAGTGGCTCAAAGATGTCCCTGAGAGCTCCCACCTCCACTGCAGAGTGCACCAGGACCTGGCACTCCCTAGGTCTCTGGTGCTGAGACCTGCTCTGGCTGATTCCCTTGAGACCAGTCTGTGCCCAGCTCAGAGGTGCACACAAACTGGGGCACTGCTGGGAAAGGGTTAAAACCCCAGCCCTTGCACATTGGTGGGGAATTTTGGAAACCACAGGGAATTCAAGCTGCTTTGTAGTAGGGTGTAGAAGGAAACCCAAGGAACCACACGCAGATTGCTGTGTGGTTTAGGAAGCTCTCAGCTAATTGCCACCTCCTGTCTGAGGTGGTGCTGGACTGTGTAGTAATTTAGATGCAAAACAAGATCAAGACATTCACCTGAACTCGATTAAGCCAGAAAATAGAATTTACATGCAACTTCTAAACCTGCTTTACCGAGGAAGTAAAAGCAGAGACCCTCTGGTCCAAAAGGCAAGAAAACAATTAATGTCTCCTTATGGGAAAGCAACTCCTACACATACAAGACATCAGATTTAGTGTAGACACAACACATACATGAGGAAAGCAAGCTTTGTGAGGTATTTATGTTATTCAATGAGAAATTATTGTGCAAGGAATACTGTATATCTTGTTGGCTGGGAGCACAGATGTAGGAGGGTGTTATTAGAGCCATTACAGACATTAGATATGTCATAAAAACACAAGCCTACATTCTGCTTGAGAAAGATGCTGGTTTGAGAAATATGCTGCTTAAAGAAAGGCAGCAGTGTAAGTACAGACAAAAGGCACAGCAGATTTTGTGAAGTATGAAAAGTATGTTACTATGGAGGCACTTTCTATCCCCCAAGCATCTCAAGCTGACAGATGTCTGAAAAAGTTTCTATTGTTGGTTATCTTCCTGATTCAAGACTCTGACTAGCCTAGTTATTCCTTAACTGATTGTTAACTCTTTGAAGAAATTTAGTGTGTTTTTTCTTCACCTTATACAAACCTTTGTGTAATTGCTCCTTCACTCCTTTTTTTTGTATAAATCTGGGAGAGTTTGTGTTTCATATGTCAATCTCCCATATTGTTAGAATGGCAGCTCACAAAATGGAGAGTATTTGCAAGAATCAGGAAATATTTGTTTGGCAGCACATAGACAAGCTCCTTAGGAAATTCAGAAAGACCAGAAAGATATTAGGAAGAAAAAGATTGTGGGATTTTTTAAAATAAATTAAGTGTCAAGATTTACTTCAGGGATTAATATAATTAAAGACAACTTTCACACTCAAGGACTTTTATACACATAGCAAAGTTCATCCAGTTTATTCGGAACAAAATCTTCACTTCTGCAAGACCCTAAATAACCTAAAATGGCATCTCACGAAATTCATTCAGATACTTTCTCTACTTTAAAAAAAAAAAAAAAAGGAGAAGAAAAATAGTTTTTCTAAGAACAGAAAACTCCACAAAGCTATAAGCTGAAAATTTCAACAAACAAACTCCACAAGGACACTGACTCATTGCAAGGACATAGAGGCAACACAAACAGCCTTCTTCAGATCCAGACAAGTATAAAATAATTGCACTTTCTTTCTTATCTGGGTCTTTGAAAAGAAGTGATCATAAAAAAAACTCTGAACTGAACATGTAAATGTGTCCTCTATCCTCATCTCTCAGCACTCATCACACCCTCTCTGTAAACAACCTCAGCAAGACAAATAAGTGAAATAAAAGGGTTTATCACATAGCACAATTTCCAGACTCAGCAAGGTTTTAGCAAAATGACATATCAGAGGCTTCTGTGTTCTGGGTGGGGCAAAGCATTTAAACACTACCCACAAATCAGACTGTCACCTTCATAGATGTTAATGGATTTTTTAAACATTCTCATTAATTCAGCATATCCCTGTTAATCTCATGATTGGGACATTTTCCTCAAGATGAAACATAAACAAAATTTCAATGAGAAAGAAACTCAGTAGGATTTGGTTGTGCTCTAGCCAGCTACTGAGGTCTCAAGACAAGTCTTTAGATGACTTCTGACTAATAGGCTTAGAGGACTCCTTCGATTTCACAGAGCTTGTTAATATCACCTGTGCTTGTCCATTCAGCCTGTGAATTTTGTCCTTGACATGCCCATAAGGATTCTCCAATAAGGAAATGGTGAAGTCTCCTATCTACTGCTGATACTTGCAGCTCTTCTACTAATTTGGGCAAAAGGGTGAGCCCAGTTAGAGCTGTGATCCCTGCAAGGCTTTTCTGCAAAGGGGATACAGAAAACATGAAACACGCTTCCCTGTCTGCTTATTTTAACATCCTAAAAAATACCTTTGTCCCAAAAAACCCTGGGAAAAAGCATGCAGGAAACCCTCAGTTAAAACCACAAACCACAGTTAAAAGACAGCATGTTAGGAAAAATGAGGCAGTCCATGTCAGTGGCCTGAGTGGTGCCCGCACTGAGGTGAGCTGCTGGAAGCTGAAGTGGGTCAATGAGTTATTGCATTCCAGAGACAATGGCTGCCCCACTTCTAAACTGTGCCCTGAATTACCAAAGCCTTTTGGCACATCAGCCCAGGGTTTCAGAGACAAGAAGATTTTAAAACTGCAAATGAACTGCAATTAATGGGACTGGAACAGACCCAAAAGAGCAAGACAAAGAAAGCCCCTGCCCTTGCTCCGAAATTACAGAGAACCTGGATCCGCCCAGGTGTAGTGCAAGTGTCTCACCTCACCTGGATCAGCCTCATTAAATCCCTGTCCTCAAAACACTTTCCAGCTCCATCACCTCTTCCACTCTTTCTCCTACCTTGCAGTGAGACCTCTCAGAAGCATGGCCTTTCTAAAAAAGCTTCACATATTGCAAGACTTTATCCAGTTCCCAAACATATTCTGTGATTTTGTGATTGAGTGATCTCTCCTCGCCAGCAAATAGAGGTATTATAGTGAGTAACTGCAGCTTTTGCTTTCTTCAAGCCACTGCAAGTATTTTTACAGGAATCAGATCCTTGTCAAACAACAGCAGTAACATCACAGCCAAGCTTCCTGGAATTATCTTTTGTCTTTTGCTACCAGGTAAAATTTAAGATAGTGCAGATTAGCAGAGAGGTGGATGACATTCAGGATGTTTGTCAGCATTGTGAAAAGTTAGGATCAAATCTGAGGCCACTGTATTTATGTCCCAGAATTAACATTCCAGGCTTGTGATGCAGAATCATAGAAAAATGGAGCTGGGGATGTCTGCCTAGCAATTCATAGATACCTGGGGCTGGATTAGTGGATTAGTATTGCTCAATACACTTTTACTAATCCAGAAAAGGAAGTGAGCAGTTAGGTGACAACCCATTCACTGCTCACACCCTTCTCAACTGTGTTTATGAATATATTAAATAGCAATGACCATAAATTAACACTATTTAGTTACACAATCATTAAAACTGAGATGCAAAGTGACCTGGAGAGAGCCAAGAAGGGGTCAGCCCTAACCTTGTGATTATAGGCAGATGTTTATCTAGCCTGTTCTTTGAGATTCCCATGTTGGGAATTGCAAGCCTGCCCAGATCACACATTCCAGCATCTAGAGATCCCACTGTCCCTAAGATTTCCTCCATTGTCATTGCTACTATGCACTCTTCTAACTTTCTACCTCCCCAACCAAGAGAACAGGTTCTTCCTTCGATTTTAGGCATTTAAAAGTTGGTATTTGGCTCCTTTCACTTTTCTCTGTGAAATAGGAGGGTTCATTTTTTCTCACTTCAGTGTTGGGCCCCAAGTTCTCTTGCAAGGACGGACCTTTTTGGAGATATTATATCTGAAGGCAGCCCTAAAGCATATGGAAACTTGCTTTTCGTACTCACCTTTTCCAGACCACATACCAATAGACCAGAAGACAATAGACCACAGTCTGAAAAAGCCCTGCTCTAGACCCTGGTCCCATACACAGATCATGTTCCCTAACCCCCAATCACTTCTGTTACATTCCTCTGAGCCTCCTTCCACTGGTAGCCAACCTTCCTGAAGGACAGTGCCCAGAGCTGGTCATATTACTGCCATGCAGGCATGATCCACACTAAAAACTCTTTGGAACTATTTCCTGTGTCCTACAAACAATGCTGTTCTTTATACATCCCAAGCATGATTAAATTTTCCTTTATTTTTTGCAACACCATGACTCTGTTTACTTATGGTCAGCTGATAACTGCTCCAGCCACCTGCAAAGCCCTTTCTGTGCAGCTGCTGCCTCCCCAGATGTCTGCCTCTCCCTTGTTTGTACAAAGGATTATTCCTGCATCCACACCAAATCCTGCACCATCCTCCTTGAAATACATCCCTTCTCTCCCATGAGAGCTAGCAAATACAGTGAGCAAAGAGCTGACGGGGCTGGGCACGTCACAGTGAGCAAGGAAGGACAGGATGGAAATAAAACTCTGTATTGCCAGCTGAAAAAGAAAATATATTAATTATTCAAAACAGGCCTCTCTGCTGAGAGACCTGACTACCACAGTGGTCAAATCACTGGCAACACCTGTTCCACCAGTGATCAACCACACTGTTAATTTTTTAATTAAAAATCTCTGTTTCCAGCTGGAACTTCCACCACTTCCTGGTTCCTTGTTGATGTTCTGCAAGTTGCACATCTCTCATAACAGTCTGGACAAATGAGAGTGGGATTGCAATGCCAGCACCACACAGCTCTGGTTACCATGGGAGAACAAGGAAGTTCAGGCAGGGATTCCCAGAACCAAAAGTGAAAACTGTGGTTTCCCAAGGTCTGGAGCTGTACCCAAGCACCAGCTGCCTCCCTGCAAAAGCCTCCCCTGACCAACACCCGCTTGCACATCTCATTTCATCTGTGGAGGGAGGTGAACCTGTGAGCTCCTAGCAAGGTGAAGCTTTAACATCTACCGGGGGCTTTGTGCCTCAGCTGCCTGGCAGGTGAGGTGGAGAAAACAGGTCATGGCACCTCTCAACAGCAGTGACCAGGAAACCCATCAACGTGTTCCTGGCTTTTCATATGCACCTTTGCCAAAGCTGAAATTCAAAGCAAAATAGCAAGGAACAGGAGAATGGATGAGAGGAAAGTCAGGAATTTTCTATAAGATTTATGCTTTTATTTTTTTCATCAAAAAGATAAAGTGTGGAGGGTTTTGACTTCATAACTTTATTCTGAAATGTCCCATGGGCCAGAGGTGTGTGAGGTGTCTCATGTAGGGGGCCCTTCAGACCCTGCTCCCCAGGGAGGCCAGGACACCCCACCTCTGCAGGTGGTGAGGACAAGCCAAGCAGAACCAGGAAGCATCTGGTAATGCCCATCTCATATAAATTATCCTCTTTAATATTGCTTCATGCTAAAGAAAATTTTAACAGGCATCAATCGCCTCAGGTAGTTTGGATCACAGATAAAGATGAAGGAAGGGTCCATCAGGTTTTATGCATATCTTCTTCCCTTCATATCAGGATCTCCTAATCAATACAACCTCCCTGAGTAATTAGACTTCAACCAACAGGCTGAGAGAGTTGGGGCTGTTCAGTATGGAGGAGAGAAGGCTCTGAGGAGACCTTCCGGTGCCTAGAGCGGCTTCAAGAGGGCTGGAGAGGGATTTTTTACAAGGATATGGAAAAATAAGATACAGAGGAATGGGTATAAACTGACAGATGGCAAGTTTAGGTTAGATATTCAGAATTCTTGTATGTGAGAGTGATTGGGAGGTGACACAGGTTGCCCAGATAAGCTGTGAATTCTCCATCCCTAGAAGTGTTCAATGCCGGGCTAGGTGGGATGCCATGAACTGGTTTACTGATGGCAGCAATGTTGATATTAATCACTTGAATTTCAGTAGCAGGTGGACCTTTGAGCAACCTGGTCTAGTGGAAGGTATCCCTTCAAGGTGTCTTCCAACCCAAACCAGTCTATGATTCTGTGACTGAGGAGTGAGTGCTTTAGCACCCAAGTGCCTTACAGCCTTCCTTGCTGTAGCTCATCATGCAGGACACTGTTCACACACCCCACAGTGCCTCCCAGATCACACACTGCCAGGTATCACGTTCTCTTGCCATTGTGAAATACTTGTAGCTTAAAGGTACACAACAGAATGTAAAACCCTAAGTTTTTCGGCAAGCACAGCTTCTGTAGCATGGATGAGCATTGCAAGGGCCCCAGGGCTCAGAGATGGACGGGGCAGCCCCACCTCACCAGGCTGTGCTCATCATGCCTGGCCACAGCCATGCTTGCACCACATCCCCCCAGCCTCAGGAAAAACCCAACCTCTCCCAAAACAGGAGGGGAGGAAGCCTGGGGAGGGTTGATGAGGGCACATGTGAGGCCCTGGGATGCTGCATCGCCCCCGTTTGCCCATCCCCTGTGAGAACTCATGCACTGGCCACACAGTGAGCCAGAAGTGACACTGAGCCAGAGCAAGGGGGCCCCACAGTTATTTTTCTTTCTTTTGGCACCTGCAGTGGATGTTTCCAGCCCATTAGCTGTTCTGTCACTGCCTAGGTGTGGATGATTCCACTCCTGGGGCACAGATGAGGCCCCATTGATGGATTAACCACCTCAATAGTCAACATGAATGGCAGGTATAATCTGTGCACTCAGCTGCCAGGAGGAATTGGATTTTAATCTCATGCCAATATGGGTCATATGCTCAGCTCGCAGCCTGAATCACATCCTCACCTCACATTCCTGACCCACCTTCTAGCAAAGTCCAGCCTCATTGGCAGGGAAACAGTGAGGGCTATTTCAAGAATGTCAGATACAGCAAGGGGAGAGCTGTGCAGTAAGTTCATTGTAACTTGTGGAACATGTGTACAGCTAAACCCCCTTAAAACCTGGCCCACAGAAGGGAAATCTTTAGCCCTGCCTTATTTCTTTTTGAGGAGTTTGGAGAGATCTTTCTAGAGATGGACATGGATGAAGAGACATCAAACCACAGCTGCATGCATTTGATTTCCTGGCTCCCTAAAAACACACCCTCCCAGAAACAGCAAACCCATCCACATAACAGGAATCAGGTCTGGTCCTTGGTTTGGTGAGTGCCCTGCAAATAAATTACATAAGAAATCTCTGATTACATAAAGTGCATTGCACAATGCATTATATAAAGCTCAGATCATGGCTTAATCAACTAGCACTCAGCTCTCTTACATCAAGAAAAATTAATCTGAGGAAGGGAGCAAGGAAGGGGAAGGAAGAGGAGGATGCTCTCCCTCTCTTAATAGGTGAATGGCATTCACGTGGCACATGTGCCCACCACCATCCTCCAGCCAGCCCAAGAGGAGCAGCTTCCTGCCAAACTCCAGCTTTTGGCTCAAAGGCCACCTGTAGGATACCTGAACAGGGGAGAAGATTTATGCATCCCTCAGAAAACAGACCCATAATCACAACCACCTCACCATTAACCTGTCTGGCTCTAAAGGGATTGCCCAGGGGCACAGAGAGTCCATCAATCACTGTAATGCACCTTGGAGGGGAGAAATGAGAAACTCCTCATGAATGCATTGCTCAAAAAGGCCTGGTTTTCTTTTCTGACACTTTTTGATTTCAAATCAGCAGGAAATAGCCAAGGAGAATGCTTCAATGCTGACAGTAACAGAGGAAGTTTCACACCAGCAGAAACAAACTGGGAATTCTATGCTGAATCTGGTGCCAGAGGTCCCCCTAAGATACATAACAAAAGCCAAAGGTCCCACTTCTCTGCCCTAATATACAGGTTTTTCTGTAAAAAACAGTCTGGTTTCATAGTTTTTAAAGCCCAAGAAAGACATTAACTTAGTCACGGGATTTCCAATCAATCCACCACAGGGCTGGCAGGGGGAACCTTCTCCTTCTCTTGGAAAACTTTGCTCTTAGAGAACCCTGAGAGTACCTGTGGTTTTAGTACAACTCTTTCAGTAAGTTTCAACAGGTCTTGTACAGGATTTTGAGCATGCAAGCACTTCAAGATAAGAAATACCTGCAAAAGTTCCCACCATGTCTTGCAGAATCAGATTGAATCAGCAGGGGCATCACTGAAAATCATTTTCACTACTGCAGGTTTCAGTGATAATAGCATCTTAAAAAATCTATAGGGGACGTACGCTGAAAATAACAGTGAGGTTTCAGCCATGCTTTGAAGTAGCATGGAATGGCTCAGAGGCAAAAAAGTGCTGGGAACTGCTTGGTCCAGTGTGCCAGAGAGGCAGAGAACTTCTGTGTACCAGTGGAGAGGCAGAAAGCTGCAAGAAGAGGAGAAAGGCCCTCTCTGATGGTTGATTTCACAGCTGGGCTGTTTCATGGAAGCTGAAATTCTGAAAGAAGAGATGGGGATGCAGGAAACAGCAAGGGCAGTGCAGATAAATCCTCGTGGGATATTTCTGAGCCTTGGAGGCAGATGGTTTCTAATGGCTCTTCCCATGAGAATGGCCATAAGGGAACCTAAGAGGAGACAAGATTTTGTGTTCTGTCACCTTTCCCTTTGGTGACAGGAGCACCAGCTGTCACCAGGGGAATATAAGAGGGCCAATTGGATGATACACATATAGAGGGGTGTTACACCTCCCTGGCACTTCCCAACGGAGCTGTCAGCACATGTAGGGGGAAAAAAAGCAACAAATCAAACCAAAATCTTGCCCTGTGTAATAAAATCCAAAAGGAAATCGTGAGAGGCAAGAAGGGAGCCTGAGCACAATCCCTGTGGCCAGCCATTTCCAGGGAGGGAGTTGCCACCATGTTTTCTGTGGAAAGGAATGAGTCAAGGAGAAGTTACCACAGACACGATGGGGCATGCAGATGTGCACAGGGAGAGAGCTTTCCTCCTGGGGTGATGGGAATGGGGAGCATAACTCAGGAGACCTTTCTTACAGCCAAGATCTCTATGGGTGAGGTCAAACAGGTCCTCAGGAGTCAAGGATTCTGCAGACAGATCAACGTGCTGAAGCCTGGACGTGGCATTAGGAGAAATTCAAACACTTGAAGCCTGCCTGTGCCCAAAAGCAATGAGCTGGGGCTGGAGAAAGAGGATAGGGAGTTGCTCCTAGCTATTCCTTCCACCCATCCTCCTTTTCTTCCAAAAATGGTGTTATCTAGAGGTTATTCAGTACACAAAGGCTCTCTGTGCCAAGGCCAGATTTCTGAGTCACTAGATGAAAAGCAAACCTATGCCACCAGCATAGGAGATAATGCCTGTAATGCAAGAGTGAGAGAGCTCTTGCACAAGGCACTGGGTTCCCAACAATCACTGCCCCACACCTGGCCAAACGTGGGCTTTAGTGCTCCACATAAAATTCCCTGGGTAGACACAAGATGCCAACCTGTGGGACGCCCAGGCTGGCTACATCTCCTGTTTGTCCAGTTGGGAAACTGGTTCTGCAGCACGGCCAGGGAAACCTGGCCCCAGCAATGCCTGCACCAAATCCTCCCTTTGTGTGAAATGGCATTGAACAGGTGCTTCCACTCAGGCTTTCTCCAAAGAGTCTCTGGCACCCACACCTCTGTCCCACACAAACTGTGTTCAGGGGAACCCAAATAATCCCCAGCACAAACAGACTTTGCACCGTGACCTGGGGACACAATCACTCACAGAATTCTTGGTAAGATCAGGCTTTGCAGCTTGTATTAACACAAAGGTCCCATCAAAGCCAAGTGAAAGAAAACAAAATTTAACCACAAGGTCTCCTAGCTGGTCCTGGTGAGCTTTAGTTACAGCCAGGAAATCCAGAATCATGTTTGATGCACAGGCTGACAGCTCACAGGGCATTTTGTCACATTTTGCAGCACAGGATTGCTCAGATGCAAAAGGGAGGGGAGACCCTCTGGCTGCAGAGGAGCCTTCCGTGGGCCACGAAGCACCAAGGAATTCCTGGGTCAGGGGATGGATGGGGAATAATACACTTTGCACCAAAGACCAAGGCTCAGAGGAGAACTCTGCTTAATCTCAGGGTCAAACCATGTGCCAAAGCCAAGCCACAGAAAACACTAATGGCACGTTCCTGGCCAAGAAACATCTGTGTTGGTACAAGGCACTGCACGCTTAGGGTTCCTGGCTGCACACGGGCCCATCAGGAAAACCCTCAAAGCTTTGTCAGGCCTCAGGGAGGGGAGTCAGCACTGACCTCCTTCAGCCTATGGTCTTCACCCAAGGACCAGGGGATTCCATACTCAAATACCTTCTCTCCCCCAAGAAATGAGACACAAAACTGAAGTGATTGACGCCCAGGCTAACAACCCCTGTGAGTGTCAGACAGACACAGGTGAGATACCCATATCTCTCCTTTGGAAAGCTCTCTCAGCTTGCACAAAACAATCTGAAAGAGAACACACAAATCACTTCCATGATGGGCATGGCAGAGGGCTTTAAGCAGGAGAGCTGGCAAGAAGAGCCCTTCACCTCAGCGCCCTTCACTCAAACAAACATGAAAGGCTTGTGTTCCAGCCTCTGTAGGTGGGAAGGGAGCCAGACCTGGATCTCCTGAAACCACAGGATGGATGGGATAGACAGGTAAAAACACAGAAAATAGGAAGATAGCCAGGGAAGGAAAGGAAGCCAGCTGTAGAAAAGCACAGACAAGGACTACATGCCTTCCCCTGGCTGGAACAAAAAGGGATAGAAATGGTGGGTATTTGGCATATTCTTAGCCTGCAGAATTTTGAGAGTGTGGAAGATTACCCTGCTGTGCAGTGTACAGAATCCAGGACAGCTAATACCATGTTTTCAGGTGGGAAAATCCACTGGGGTTAGAGGTGCTGTCCCCAGCAGTCCCCTTTCCTGGCATCCCAGGGGAGCAGCATCACCTGCATGTGACCAGATCATCCCAGAAGCCCCACAGTGAAGTCCACCCCTCCCCAGGCTCTATCATGATAAAGAACCTGGCTCTTCCTCCCCTTGTTTTTGGTATCCCATGCCCGGATAAGGGATGGAAAGTGATATATGTATATAAAGGGAGACAGGTAGCAGTGACATTCAGAGTGATAGCTACCACTGGACTTAATTACACAGGCATCATTGTATACTTTTGGCCACAGTAAAATATTTCCCAGCACTTTTCTGTCATATTTGTTAGTTGCCATGAAACTTAATGCAACTTTTCAGGGTCTTATCAATATGCACAAGGTCAGACACAACATGAAGCTGTGACAGAAATAATCCATACCATGTGAAAGGAGGGATCTCAAGTGATTTGCACCAGGGAAGAGCTGGTCTGCCTGGCTCAACTCAGCCAACAAACCTCTGATTTTAGTGACACTCTGCTGCTCAAAAGCTCTAACTTAGAAGGGATTCACTGCCCAGGGGAGACCCTTTGCAAACAAGGTTGCATGCCAGGTTTTGGCCAGGGCAGAAGCAGCAATGTTGACTCAGAGCTCAGGTGAGAAGTGCTGCAGAGCCAACCTGGTGATGCTGTCTGCATGGCTTGAGACAGAGAAGGCTTTTCTGCACCACCTCCCCTTGCTGCTTTCCTTCTAAGGCATGGGAGAAACACCAGCACAGTGTTGAGGGCAGGAGGGGGCAGGTTGTCAGGCAGCTCAGTAAGTCTGCCTCTTCTTTGTGATCCTTCTCAGCCTTTTACCTTTTCAATTCTATTGCTCATCTGCTGGGAGAGCTTTGGGGCACCACTTGCTGCCCAGCCATCCCCTTATCTTCCTCTCTTTGACTTCTTTGTTCAAGGGCACTGAAACAATCCAAGGCAAGGGAAGCTGACATCTTGGCGGCACAGACAGAGTACAGACCATGGAGGTCACCTGGGAACACTCACCTTCCTGTCCTTGGGTCACCCAAGCACACCTTGCACCTTCAGCTGTTGCTGTGTACTCTTCTCTCTCTGCTTGTGGGGCTTGGCTCCATCTCACATCAAGATCAGTGATAAAAGCAGGGAATAAATAAATAAAGTAAATTGAGAAAGATCAGCTCATCAGGCCAAGTGCAAATGCTACCGAGTCATCCAGAAAGCATCCTGTAACGTGCAAACAGGAACTGATAGAGATCCTCTTCCAAGGGCTGAGCTTGTTCATAACTGATGGATTCCCTTGGCCAAAACCACCTCCTGCATATCTGGGTGTGAGCACTGCTATCTGCTGCTGCATCATGCACAGCCCAGATCTCTCCTGGGGCGAGGGCAATTCTCAAATTGGAGAGAATGGAAGCATCAATAGGGGCAGATCTGCTGTCTTCATTAGCCCATCCTGTCAGGGAGCATTTCAGGATGAAAGTGAGAGAAGAAACATGCCTTTTTATCTTGTCACATTCTTGCATATGGAAGGGAATAACTGAATCCCTGTGGCAAGTTCTGCCTAGCAGAGCAAGCCCAGCTGCAGAACCCCACGCTGCAGCCCACATAAACATCATCCTGGGAAGTTCTCCTGGGAGTCACAGCACAAAAGGGCTCTGTGCCTGGCAACAACTGCAACAGTGGAAAAAAACCCTCACTCTGGAGCCTGGGTGTCAAGGCACTGTAACACAATTAGTCTCACCAACTCATTTCTTTACCCTGGGGAAGCTGCTCTCATACAAGTGCTATGATGGGGAGGGTGCTCAGTAAATCAGGTGGTACCACGCCTCACCTGCTCTGCACAGGGCATTGTCAGGAAAAAGGACATCTCCCCTCCTCAAGGAGGGGTAATGAGGCAAAACAGCAGCAGGATGAAGCAACAGCTTGGGCAGCAAAAGACATGAGCAGGAAAACCTTAGTCCAGGCCAGCTCATGCCCCTCTATCCCATTGCTGTCATTACAGCTGCTGACCTGGCAGAGCAAACTCTGACATCCAGAGATCTGTAAGGCAGATGGACAGTAACCATCAAAGCTGACCACTGGCATCACTCAGGCTGACGAGCTCCACCCCTGTGTGTCTGGTTTGCATGGCCAGCTTGTAGTAGCAGAGGGAGGGAGAAGCTTCTGGAAGCTTCCCCCAGGTCTGGCAGAGCCAATGCCAGGCAGTTCCAGGATGGACCCAGCACTGGGCAAGGCTGGGCCAGTCAGAAATGACAGTAATGCCTTTGTGATAACATGTCTAAGAAGGAAAAAGTTATTATGCAGATGTAATTGCATCCAGAGAAGAGCACGGTGAGACCATGTGCAAGGAGCAGCCCTGCAGACACCTGGGGCAGTGCAGGAGGA
>JAODKT010001744.1:7150465-7181567 GCA_027576195.1 Cossypha heuglini
CATCAGCCAGGACCCCCAGGTCCCCTTCCTGGCACTGCTCTGCAGCCCCTCATTCCCCATTCTGTCTGTACTTCCAGGGTTGTCCCATCCCAGGTGCAGAATCTGGCACTTTCTCTTGTTGAACTCCATGTAGTTGTGATTGCCCAGCCTTCCAATGTGTCAAGGTGTATCTCAGAGCCTCCCTGCTTTAGAGGGAGTCAACAGCTCCTCCCAGTTATTTATGTATTATCTGTGAACTTGCTCCAGTTCTGCATCCAGGTAATTTATGAAGATGCTGAAGAGGAGAGTGCCACAGATGGAGCCCTAAGGAGCCCCACTGGTGCCTAGTCCCCAATCTGATGTCACCCCAGTCACTATAACTCTTTGTGCCTGACCTGAGCCAGTTGCTCTCCCATCCCATGATGTCTTTATCTCGTTGTGGGATGGACATTTTGTACAGAAGGACAAAAATTGACAGATTTACTGAAATCAGGAAGATTATTATTATTATAAAGTAGTAATATTATTATTATTTTTAAAAAAGGAAGATTATATCAACTGGCTTCCCTTGATAACTAGGCAGGGGAGAGCCAGAAAACAACTTAAAGCCTAGTGGGGCCACCACTGTAGTTTGCCTCCCAGACACTCTGATCCTCAGTGTCTCAATATGCATGAAACAATGTGATGGAGCCAAAAAGGGGAGACTCAAGGCTAATAAATCAATACAGTACCAGGTTCCTGCCATGCCCTTTTCTGGCACGTCCCTTAGATTCCCCATGCATATCCAGGAGCAACATTAACAGGAGCAGTCTGTCTGGCACCTTCAGCAGTGCAGGAGTCACCAGCACAAGGCACAAGTGTTTCTCTGCAGGCTCACGGCCAACACAAGCTCTTGGCACCTTCGTTTGTGACAGCAAATTAAACCCTGGGGAACAGATCCCCCTTTCTTGCTCTCTGGAGGGAAGAGGCAGAGTTTGCAGAGCCTGGTCACAATGCTCAGCAAGAAAGTGGAGTTATGGGGAGATCCTTGATACACCCCCAGCTGATTCCTCTGCCAGAGCCCACCGTGGCATCACCAGCTACCCAGCACCTCCCCACTGTGCTCTTGGCCAATGTTTATTCTTCTCCTGGTGGCTGCTGAGCCTCTAGCACTTGAGTCTAGTGCAAAGGCTTCACACACCAGAGAATACATCTTTGTGACAGCTTGTATGGTCTGAGCAACTTGCAATTTCGTTCTGTTCCTCCCCCACAGCACTGGGATGCCAGCAACCAGCACTGCTTCACCCACTACTCCTCCTGTCCCAGCCTCTTTCCAGACTGCATTTCTCCCATTTTGCAATTCCCCCACCCAATATCTTGATTTCTTCTTCCCTGTGGTGCACGCTGCACCTATTAAATGCTACCTTCACTCCTTCAGCTGGATCACTCTGCCTTTCTGAGGAGACCACAAGCATTAAAAGCTGCTGCCTGCCAGAGCTGCTTTGCTTGGGAATTAATACTTCCAAAAAGCCACTGCCTTGGCTGGCAAAAATCACTTCAGCTCCAGAGCGTTTTCCTGATAACAGGAAACCCCAGCAAACAAATCATTCCCCAATCTAGCACAATGGCCATTGTGGGAACAGCAAACTAGGGGAGATTATTCCCTCTCTGTGCCAAAAAAACACCCCCAATCACTCCTTCCCTAGCCAGCCATGGAAATTTAACCTAAAGATTTTCAAAAATGGCTAATAATTGTGGGTGCCTGAGCAAGATACCTCTTTAAAAAACCTTGATTTCTAGAACACATGTGCTTCTTGCTTTCAAGAGGTCAGCCTCACATCAGACAGCCCCACAGAGACCCAAACAGCCTCTGAAAAGATCTCAGCAGCCCCAAAGAATGAACATCCAAGTCTGAACAATCCAGTAAGCACAAAAACCTCACAGCACTCAACCTGCCGTGGTCATCCCATCACCCCAGCTGTGCTCCATCAACGTGTTTCCCCTGCTCCCTTTCATAAATCTTATGGTCATTCAAAGCTGTCAAGGGCACCCAGCAAGCAGGATTCTAGTGGCAGAAGAAAGGCTCCATCCAGCTCCCCTTCCCCTGAGCCTCCCAACAACTGCTGTCTGAGACACCCTTGCATCCTTGCAAAGCATGAGCTGATCCTTTGAGGAGAAAGCTGCTCAAAGAGTGGCTCAGGTAGGGACCCAGGAGGTCCCACCAGCTTTTGGAAAGCCCTGCTTGAAAGCAGAAAGCACACATAAAGCATGCACCACTGAGCCCTGTCTTGGCTGGCTCCATCCACGCACTAACTATACCAATATCATCACTCCAGCCCAGTCTTGCATTTGGAAGCACCTCCCCGTTTGCACTCACCCCCCAGGCACAAGAGACCCCTGTAAAGAGCTTCTGAGGTAGCTCTGCAAAACCAGCCCATCAAAGCCCATTGCTGTTGCCTCAGCTCTCCCTCTGCCCTCGCCCCAGCTCTTGCAACATGACACAGCACGGGTCCCCAGGGCAGCTCTGTGTTTGTGCAGCTCTTGTTTATGGCTGGGACCACAGCTAATCAAACAAGTGAGTGCCCACTCACTGCTCTGGAAGTGGAATCCCAGAATGGTTGTCAAAGAAGCGTGCTCTGAATAACCCAGGCCCTACCCCAGCTTTCACAATAGGAATTAGTCACAGTGCTCCAAGGGGAGCAGCAAATCCGGCAACAGGAGATAAAGTTACAGCAGAGACCTCGCTTGTCCTCTCTTGTGTACCTGAGACACTCCTTTCTTTTGGATCCTGCCTTTCCAGACCCCTTAGAGGTGCAGGGACTCTCTGCTCCTGAGAAAGGTGTTCTGGATTTTGCTTTAGGTAGACTGTCACTCAAGAAGTCAGAGAACAGCAATATCCAGGCCCTAAGGGCAACAAGCAGATGTCCAGAGGAGGCCACAAAATTGATTTAAGGGATGAAGCACCTCTCCTATGAGGAAGGGCTAAAAGAATTGGATTTGTTCAGCCTGGGAAAAAAAAAAAAAGACTTCAGGGTGACCTAATTGTGGCCTTCCAGTAGCTGAAGGGAGCCTACAGAAAGATGGAGAGGGACTTTTTACAAGACACATAGTGACAGGACAAGGAGGAATGGCTTCAGACTGAACGATGGTGGATTTAGATTAGGTATTAGGGAGAAATTCTTCCCAGTGAGGGTGGTGAGGCACTGAACAGGTTGTCCAGGGAAGCTGCAGATGCCCCATTCCTGGACATGCTCAAGGCCAGGTTGTGGGTGGAGCTCTGAGCAAACTGGTCTAGTTGAAGATGTCCCTGCTCACAGCAGAGGGGCTGGAACTAAATGATCTTTATGATCTCTTCTAACCCAGGTACTCTATTCAGATTCCATGGCTTTATGATCCCCAGGCTTTGCTGAGAAATGGCAAAGTCCACATGCATTGCCCCGAAGTTTAACAGATGATAAAACATGACCCAAAGATTTGCAGTCTTCCACCTTCAAAATGGCTCAAAGGTGCCTTTAAATATTTGGATACTGGAAGATTTAAGGCAATGCAGAGTTATCCTTCCCCTGAAAGCGGAGGCAGGAGCCTGTGGATCAGCTACAGCTTCGGCAACAAGAGTATTGCAAGCACAGCTGGGATAATTTGTTATCTGGGTAACTTTTGCTGACACAGGTGTATCCCTTCCAGGTGATGTAACCTGGGCTAGCAGTGGTCAATATGGTGAGTCTTAGGTGAATTCATAGCAAGGTCTTTGCTGAGGTACCCATGGATGTCACCAAAACTGGGCTCACATCTGGCTGCTGAGCACAGTGGCACCACCTTGTAAAACACCAGCAGGTTAGGACTTGTACAAGGGTTTGCTCATTTATCATCATTTTATTGAGACCAGCAGATCTGCCTGGACGTTTCCTGTCCCTTTGCTCACGCTGCTAATGGAGGGTGGAGGAGCAGTTTTTTGCCTTTTTAAAGGCAAGAAGGAAAAAGCAGAAATACAATACCTAACAGTGTAAAAGAAGCAGGTAAAAGCAGAGCTGGGCTGGGCAGGACAGGGCAGAGGGGATTACAGCATTGTTCAGCTGAAAATGCAGAGGCCCATAAGTATTTCCAGGCAGGGAATAAGCCACTGTGGGACTACATCCCATAAGAGCTCCAGAGAAAAGGGAGCAGGATTTCAAGCCTGCCTGCTGAAGAAGGTGGCTGGAGCAGCTCTGCTGCCCTGGAAGATAATGCAGGCTCTGGGACATGCCTGAGCCCTGGGGAAAAGCAGTAGGGAGGATGTTCCAGCATCCACAACCCCCCAGCAAGCAGGGGGAAAAGCAGCAACAGGATGGGGCATGGAGGGAACAGGCAGAACTCTGGCACAAGCAACCAGTGCGCCAACTCCGGTGGTGTCCAACAGCTGTGTTGGCAAATTGATGTAATTCAAATGTCAAACTGGATGTTCAGAGCAAAGGCAAATGGACACAAAAAGCAGGAACAATCCAACTACCAAGGAAAACACAGCCACTGCTCAAGGCAGGTTGGGCAATTCCAATATCTACAGGATGATAAAGCACAACAAAGAGAAGATTAAGAATTAATCCCTAATTAGCTGCTTCTGAAACCTGTTGAAATCACTGCCTGCATCATTTGCTAATGGACTTGTCAGCAAGTTCTGAGGCTGCAGGGGTCACAGCAGCAACAGAACGTGCTGCTTTGTTCTCAGGTGAGAGGTCTGTTGTGCCCATTAAGAGCCTTTGATGTTTTCAGTTTAGGTGTACTCAGAAATCTCTTTCCAGCAACAATGGGCAATAGATTCCACACACAGCCTCCCTCAGCCATCAGCACAAAGAAGAGAGAAAAATGATCCTTGTAATTTAAATATACCAGATTTATCCCAATAGCAGGGGTGCTGCATACATGTTCCCACCCCATAGGACACACAGTGCCACCAACATCAATCAATGGGCACTAAGATACAGCACCAGCCCAGAGCCCTGTCTCTGCCACAGCTCACTGTAAAATGATTCAGAGAAAATATCAAAAAACAAGTTGTGAATTTCCTCAACAAAGCCCCAGGCTCACTGCCAACAGCTGGAAAGGCCAGCAGGTCTTGAAGCGACACACTTAACATCCCATCTGAAATGCTCCTAACCAAGCAACAGCTGCCTAGTTAACAGGCTGCCTAAATATCCACTTGCCTTTCCAGGCTTGATCTACTTTTGGTTTCTGCAAAATCTGCTGTCATGAAGGCTGTTTTCTTTGCTCTGCATCTGATTCACACGTGCTTTGCTGTTGGAGTATGTGTTCTGCCTCCACCAGAAAAGGGGATGGGACAGGTGCATTTCCTCCAATTTATTTTCCTGTATTCCCTTATCAGGAGCCTTCACAATCATTCTACATAAGAGAAATAACCCAACATCCCTGCTCTGGGTAGGATCACTTGAAGCAGGCTGCCCAGGACTATGTCCAGCTGGGTTTTGAGTATAAAGTACAGAGACTCCACCACCTTCCCAGGCAACCTGTGCCAATGATTAACTACCCTCATGGTAAAGAAAATGCATTTTAAGCAGAACTTTCTGCATTTCAATTTACCCCTCTCACCCATCATTTGGCACCAATGCATCTTCTTTAATCCCTCACCACGTATTAAAACACATTGGCAAAAACCCCCTGAGCCTTCTCTTCTCCAGGCTGAACAAGCCTGGCTCTTGCACCCTCTTCCCCTCATGACAGAGGCTTCAACTCCTTTTTTGTCTTTGGTGCCCTTCACTGGACCTGCTCCAGTATCCACGTCTCCTTTTTCTTGGGAAAACCAGCACTGAGCACAGCATGCCAAATATGCCCCACTGGGGCTGAGCAGAAGGGAATAACCTGATCATTCTTTTAACAACTGTTTTTTTTGGTTTTGCTAACCCCTACAATAGCAGCATGTCATTTCAACTCCCTATCAAACCAAGAAACTGCCTTTCCATTGTACACCTCAGCCATATTTTTCAGACCATGACATTTATGAACACGGCTCCAATTCCTACAATGAACAAGAAACAGGAACGTTTTCAAAAACTTTATCCCATCTTTATATTTTCTTCAAAATAAAAAGGCATTTGTATTCTTGAAAACAATTACAGGTCCCATTGTTTTTCTGAATCATATATATATAAAGATAAATAGAGTAAAACATACAGTTCTGGGATTTAAAAAGCTAAAAGGCTCTTCTAGGACTGATTTATAGAAAGGAACAGACCCAGAGGGAACAAACTGCTTCAGTATAGGCCATTCTGACACCACTCAGTGGTTTTAGATAGTCCATTTCTCTGTACGAGCTTCCACACTTTTGACGAGGCCTTCTCCCAAAATCTCAAAGTCCTCCAGAATTGCCTCCACATTGGGAACACAGACCAGCTCGTTGTTCAGAGCTGTCACCTTCCTTCCTTTCATGCTGGAGACCTGTAGGACACAGAAAATACTGCATGAATGGGAGCACCTGCTCAGAGCTGTATTGCCCAGTAAGAGAAGTAAATTCCTCTCCTGCCTTGTCACATCCAAACCCTGCTACACCACTGCACCCAGTTCCACAAATTTCACTTCTTAACACTATCAGTGCTCATTTTCAGAGCTAACAAAGTGCAAAAGTGACCCTTCCAGCCCCTTTTAGGGTTTACCCTGGAGCCACAGTCCAAAGACTGCGAGGAAGTCAGGAAGCAAAGTAATGGCCAGAGGCATGGTAGAATGACAAGCATGCAGATGCAGGGCAGAGCCTGGGTAAGCAGGGCAGAAGGACTATGCAAAAGGGATCACAGCACAAGGCTGAGTAAGAGCTGGTTCTGCTCTGTTCTTTGGTGGGTGTCAAAAACTCGGGTAAGAAGATATCCTTGGCTCCAATGGTGTAAAAAACAAAACCCTTGTGTTTAATCCAGCCAGACTCAGCTCCGATGCAAGCATCTCCTCCTGTTTCACCACTGTGAATAACTGGGTTTCACAACAGCATGCAGGCAGAATGGCCAATGCCCTCTGGCCGTGAAGAGACAGCAGATAAATCACCCAGAGACTGACAGCAGAAGAGCCCAGGCTGCCAGCTCCGCGCCATGAGTAACCGGTTTCTTTGCGTCTTTCCTTCATAGAAAGCAGCATGAATCACTTCAGAGTGCCTCACACCTGGCTTAACCACCCTCTAGGGCTTGCCAACCCACACAGTGCAGCTGGAAAACAGCTCCATGCACCAACGAGGACATGGGCACTCTGGACCTGGGCTTCTTGTGGGCTGGGTATTTCTGGTAAGATCCCAAAGCCGCAAGAATGGCATAGTCTATTTCCCTTCTCAGATCTGCTGATGACTGAAGGCACTGTGACCACAGCCATGTCTTGGTTCCTCCCCTTCTAAGAAGCAACACAATTATGATCTCTGTTTCTCAAAGGGCTGGTAAGAGTTGGACCATGCAGTTCCTGCAGTCACCATGCAGGAAATTAAAAAAAGCCCCTCAAAAACCCTTCAGGGTGAAAAGGTAACACAAAGCTTAAAGTAGAGAAAAACTCACCTTAAAAGGCTGAGGCTGGAAGCTCACAGGTTTCCACAAAACTGCAATCACTTCCCCCCCATGTTTGTCATAGAAGAACAAGGCAAGATCATCGAAGGCATCCTGGGTAGAAAACAAATGTAGGTTAGGGACAGTGACCCCTCAGTGACAACTTCACTGTGGTCCTCCATTAGCTGACTGGCACTACCACCTTGTACTTTCCCAGTGTCCAGCCACCATATCCAAGCTTTCACAATGCATGAGACAGAAAGAGGCAGGCTCTACTGAGCAGGCAGTCCTGCCATGGTACATTTCATGGCACCAAAGACAAACCCAAAACCAGAGGCCAGCATCTCAAGCTCTGCAATCTGTGCAACCAAGGTATCAAAGCTCCTTCTTCTACCAAGATAATCCCCACCTGAGCTGTCAGCACTTTATCCAAAAAGGAAACACAAGAGAAGAGGTTCTAGGTAAAACAATGCTTTGTGGGGTAAAAAGAGATGGAAAGCTCAAAGGAGGCACCACAGGAATCTGTCCTGCTTGCCCCTTGTGTTTCAGCAGTGGTGTCAGGGAGCATCGCCTTTGGTGGTGCTGGGCAGCAGAGATCAAAGAGAGATGTTGCACAAAGGGATGACTAAAGCCCAGTCTGGCTTCCCCCAAGCCCACACCAGCTGGATTCCCAGGGCTGCAAGGAGGCAGATGAGCATCACAGCAGAAGGAAACAATGCTGTGTGCAAGCAACTTCTCAAACCCACAGTCTGGCCCTACAGCCCATCACCCAACATGCTGATACCGAGAGATGTGTACCCTGAAAAAAGCTGACCAAGACAGCCAAGCAGCTTCTCCCTGATACTTGTTCATTGTGGTGGAGATCAACATCAGGCAACAAGACGTTTACCAGGCTGAGCAAACAGTCCCCAGCATCAGTACAGTCCCTCTGCTCCCTCTTCAGGCTTCTTCTCCATCGCCTTAGTTTGCCAGATTTTACCAAAGGGGGCCTCTGCTGGCCTCATTGTATCATGAGGTTTTCATGAGGATGTGCACGAAAAGAAGATCAACATCAAAGACCAGCTTGGATGGGCTCTTGTATTGACATTCTAGGATTGCAGTAGGAAAAAAGACGTAGAGTGGGTTGGTGTTATCACTGATCCTAAAAGGCAAGGTGGCATTTTTAGGATACAGACCTGGTAAGCAATGAGAGGTGATGTTGTCTGCAATCAGACACAGATTTGAGTTTGGAGTGTTGTTGCCCTCACAGAGGGCAACAAAATTAGGTTATCAAGATGGAAAGATCCCAAGAACTGCCAACCCATCCCACTCCATGGGCCTTCACAGGGGCAAGCCTGGTCAAGGCGTTATTTCACCAAACTGGCTAGAAAAACCACTGTCTAAAAATACATTGAGAAAGAGACAATCCACCCTGGCATTCTATGCTGAGAGCAACTGGTTATGCTCAGAGCCCAGTCAGCAATGAAGACTCCTCCTTTAGCCAAAGAGCAAAGAGCAGGAGGGAGGGAAAGCTCAAGGAAAGGCAATAAAGTTCAGGGCACGCTGACCGTGCAGCTCTCAGAACCAAAGGGGAGCAGAGCATGTGAGAACCTGAAAAAGCCCAGCTACTCTGCAGGGCGAGGTCTTCAGTGCCTTATGATGCTTCTTATAAAAAGTGTTTTTTTACAGATGCATCTTGCTGGACGGAAGCCAGGAGCATTTGCAGTACAGAAAACCTCCCAGGCTGAGCTAATTTCCCAATAAAACCACTGTTTGGCCTGATACTCAGCACAGTTTTTTTTTCCCAGACAGCAGGGAGCAGAGGGCAGATGTTAAAAGGATGGCAAGCAATTCAAAATCCCAGCACTTATCCTGCTTCCAGTGTCATCTATGTGATAGTTCAAACTGGCCTACCGAGCTAGGGAGTTCTTGGGAAATTGCAGCATTAAAAGGGTCAGGTGTATTAGTCACTGCACTCCTGTTTGTTCAGAGGCTTGGGGAGCAAAAGCAAGCAATTCACCCTCCTTTCCACATCCCATGTTCTCTGCCCAGTGTCACTGGACTTGTCTGAGCCTGTGAACACCTTCTTCAAGGAAAAGTTTCAGAGAAAAGGGAGAAAAGGCAGGGATTACATTTGTTCCCTTCTTGAGCTGCTCTATCTTTGGTTGCTACTCAGCTTTCAAGGCCCAGAGAAATCCCTGCCATCAACAAAACCTACAGCTGGTTCCCATCTCACAGAGACTTGGGGGGCCTGCCTACAAGCTCAGGGCTTCAGTTTGGAGAGGCCTCATTGTCCAGGGAGATGTATATGGCACCTGGAGGATTAGAACAAGCTCTGTAAGAAACCATCTGGGCTATAGGAATGAAAAGGGTGGAGAAATGTAGTGAGTAAAACAATACCTGGATCTAAAATGGGATTACCAGACTAAGCAGCATCATCTGAAGGGTGGATTTTGCAATGAGTAAAGTGTAATTTAGTTAAGTATCCAGTAGTAGTTAGGGATCCACATTGTTAAGCATCTACTATTTAAATATCTACATTGTTGTTTAGGGATAGGGCTTTTTCCACGTGACCCTTTGTTCACCCATTTTTCTCACTGCTCCTACCAAGAGATTAGGCTCATTGCATCACAGCTGCTGGAAGAGCCTTTTAGGGAGGTCTCTGCACAACAAAAATGTGTCCTACAGTATCATTTTCTGGTTCAACAGCAGCTCAGAAGGCAAATGCATCAATAAACATTTGCTCAGTGTTCAGAGCGTTTTAAGTGTTCTTAGCAAGGAACCTATCAGTGCAAAACCCTATTAAAGCTACTTACTTCCAAAAAACAACTACATTTGTGGTTAACATTTTGAGGTCTCTGCCACCCTATTGTGACCTGCCTTGATGCTCCCAGTTATGTGACACAGAGAGAGCCTCCCCCATGACCCAACAGAGCAAGGAGCACTGTCCAAGTAACCCAGGCTGAGGCTACCTCTGTGACTGTCTTTTAAAAGACAAAGGAAACCCTTAGGTTTGGGATTCAGCTGATAAAAGGTTTCCTGTTGGGAAGGATAAGGAGTTGACAGGAAGGTTTTACAGATACGTATGTATAACAGAAAGATTTTTGAATGTAAAATTTGAAGAAGGTATAGAAATGATAGCAAGTTCTGATGCAGAAGAAAAGAATTACTGAGTGAGTTTTACTGGGTAACTAAGAAAGCAAAGAGCAAGTGAGTTGGAAGGGGCTTTAATGACTTAGAGTAAAGGATAAATCCACCTCAAGCAAAAGATGTTTTTACTAAGCAAAAAAAATTTCACAAACAAAAATGCCAAGTTTCAAGAAGAGAAAAAATCTCAGAATTTTCCACTGCAAGAAAACTGAAAAACAACTTCTAGCTTAAACTGTAACATGCTAACCTTTTGTAATTAGAAAATAGTAACATGAATATAGTAATGTTAGTAGTTATAATAGGCTATAGGTGATAGTAAAGGTATTGATCAGTTGTCATGTTTTAAGATGCCCTGTAATGAAAAGTATAGAATGCATTGTAACCAGAACTAGAAAAAGCTTTCAGACAAACCCACAGCTGTGGCTAAAAAGGCTGTGAGCTAAGCTCTTGTCACCCACGACCCGTAAATTGCTGCACCATTTAAATATAATAAACATCATTTTTAAAAAGCCCGCCTAAAGTTCCACATCCCTCATTTTAAACTCTTACAGTTTCCAACTGGCTCCAAACTAAGCAAACTTTTCCACCTGAGAACCACATACAGATCCTTGTCCTGGGGGTTTGGGGCAGCAGGAAAGAAACGTGGAAAGGAAAGGATCCACCCATGTCCTCCTGGCTGCATCAGCAAACACATCAATCCACCAAACCATTGAGACAAAAGTCTTCTGTCACCTCCTACACAACAAGCCCTAGGCAGCCTCTGCAGGACATTACCAACACAGAAGAAATGCAGCCACAGGTCCCCTGCCAGCTCACCCCAGGAGCACAAGTGGGCACACACACGTGTACCCACCCCCAGCCCTGGGCACCCTGCTAAGGGTCCCGTGGCAGCTCTGCAGCCCTCACAGCAGGTGACTGATTTCCTGACAACTCTGCCCTTCCAAGGGTGCAGATCCACACAGGAAGTTTCCTGCCTGACATGAGAGTCCACAGAGTTTTTTTCAGCTTTTCTCTGTCTACCTGGTGCCACCATAGGAGGAGTCAGCCCTGTCAGTAAAAACAGGAAGAGAGTAAACTGACCTGGAAAGATTTCACCAATCCCAGTTACATCATATAATCATGGCTTACATATTTTAAGATTCCTTTCTAACATGCAGTAGCAAGAGACACATTTTTACACCATGGGAGGAAGAAAGGAAAGGGCTCCAAGTCTTCCTGATAGGTCTTGCCTTAAGGTGCAAGAAATGCAAAACATTACTTTAGAGGGATGTTTATTGTAAAGCAGGAAACATTTTCCTGCTCATCCACACAGAAAAGCTCTCACAAGATGGACAGCTCCTCTGCCACAAGCTCTTCCTCTGGAACGTGCAGCCCAAGAAAGCTAAATTTCAGTGAATGACAGCACATCCCACCAGTGATCTGGTGAGACCAAAGACCCAGAATGTGAGGTCTGTTAACAGCCAGAACAGACAGGCAGATGGACATGGCACAGGCAGCTTCACCCAATTTACCCCACAATGAGTGAACAGCCCAGGGAGGTGACCAGAGCCTTTGGCTTTTGTGAGCTCCAGAATGCAGGCAGACAGGCATGGCAAGCATATCCACAAACCCTCTGGATGGTCTCGAGTCCAGAGGACACCCAAACCACCCTGGAGCAAAACTGCACAGACTAAGCCTTCTCACAGCACATCCCCAGCAAACACTGGGGTGTTCTGCAGCTCCATAGCCACCACAACACAGATCACCAGTCACAATGGAGACTCACCTGGAGCCTCATTTGAGACACTGAAATTTAATTTAGCCTAGCTGGAGAATCCCCTCCAGAAGCCAACCCAGGGTACGCTCAACAAGGTGCTTTGAACTGTAAGTGGCAGGGAGGTTGTTGATGGGCTGAATCTCCAGGGAATGCCCTCCCTCTGGGGATGTCTGGCACCTGCTTTCCCTCAAACCTGTCTGTCTCCAAAGCCTTCTCATCTGGAGAGGATCACAGAACAGGTCTTCTCTATCAGATCTGTTCTGGAACTGAAGAATTTGATGCCTGAATTCCACAGCCAACCTTTCATCTCTACCCAGAGCCTCCCAGGCACCAGAGCAACTCAGGCCAGTTCCTGCAGCACATCTCCTTGAAGCAGGAAAAATTCAAGCAGTCAGGACTCAATACCTCCTCTCCTTTCATTTTTCTACTCTGATTAAGCTCCCTGGAAAAGCACACAGCAATCCTTCAGCTCCAGAGCACTACTGCCTTGCTAAACCCTTTGACTTTAGAAGAACAGGGGCAAACAGGCTGGACAGAAGAGTGGATCTCCTGGTCACTAATCCAAACTAGGGGAAGAAGTTATTCCCTACCCCTCTCAATTCAATCAAAACACCAAGGCATTTAAATCCTGTTTACTGAGATGTGGAAATCTCAGTAAAGGGAAGATGTTTCTTTTTCCCATAGAAGAACACAAAACCCCACAGCATCTGCATGGCAGATGTCTCCCTTTGCTGCTACAAACCCACCGTGGCTGCACTGTCAGCCATGGCTACAGCCCCATTGCTCAATTCTGTGGTTTGTGATGTTAAGAGCAAATTACTCTGAATCAAAGCCAGTCAGTTCTCCATCCAAACTGCTTCTCATCCAAGATCTCTCATACAAATTCAGCGCTGTCACCACGCTCCTTTCTGGCACCCATTTCTGCAGGGTTTGAATCACCCCCAGGGCTCCCAGCCCACAGGACAAGGAGGAGCTGAACAGTGCTTAGAGCAGCAGCAGCCAGGGAAGGAGAAATAAAAAGGTGCTGGAGAGGCTACCAAGCAAAGCCAAAGTCAATGAAAAGGTTTTGCCTTCAAGCAACAGCATCAATACACTGAGACATGAAGCCAGATTTCTAAAGGATGGAGTAGCTTCTACTGACAGCTCAGCATCACTAGCTTGCAGTGCCCTGCAGTGCACAAAAAGCTTCTCAGGCCTTCCAACTTAACTGGATATGGCTGAGTTCTCTGGGACCATGTGCAGCAACACCTCTGTGATTTTTCCAAGAAAAGAAACACCTGTGTGCCTAGAAAAATGGATCTTCATCAGGTCCTTCAGGACTGCCTGCTACTGATGCTATGAACGACAAGCAAACTGTTACTGCAAGATACCTCCAATATGATAGCCACAAGAGAACAAAACATACCTAAGAGCCTTAAAGACAAAGAAAAGTCCCCCAGACATGGATGCTGAGGCAGATTTTGGGCTCTCTGCCCCACAGATCGCTTTTCAGAGAAAGCTGCAACCAGTTTCTGATCTGTTCCCTTCTAAGAACCCTCAGGTCAAAGGACAAGGGACACAAAGAGAATCAACACTGCTTTCAACAAGGCAATGTGACCTTTGCTCATCTCCTTCTTTCTGCATTAGGATGCTAGCATATTGGATTTAGGAGCAGCTGTAATTTGCAAACTGACCAAACACAATTCCAAATCTATTATAACCTGTATTAATAAAAACAGCCAGTAGAAAGTAGTAAAAATTCAGGCAATTTGGATGCCACTATTGACTAGACCAAGTAATTGCCTGAAGATTAATGAAAGCTGGTTTCCAGGAAAATCTCCTCTCTACCTTTCACTTCCAGAGCCACTTACTGACATAAACTCGTCTAGATGCATAAAAATGTCCTATAAACCCCGGTAAGTTTCCTGATTGACTGCCACAATCTACAACCAGACCTGCTGCAAGCATTTAACAGCCTCCCCAGAGACAGCTCTCCCAATCAGCTCATCCAGCATCCTCCAGTTTCTCTTCAAGCAAGCAGTCTCCTTTCTATCTTTCTATCTTTCCACAAGAGTTGCATAGCACTGACCCCTTCAGAGATACAGAGGGTCTGTCCCCATCTATCTCCAGCACATTGGCAGCTGCTGAAAGGCTCTGTTCAGCTCTAGAACCCACTTTCAGCGCTGTGTGAAAGATTTCAGACTAAAAACTTCATTTCATACTCACATCTACACCTCTTGGCTGAGGTTTCATGGCAGCAGGTCAAACATTCATCATTGAAAAGTGAGGGGCTGGTCTTGATATAGCTCCTCAGACACCAAGAAGGAAAGTGAAAGCAAACAGTTCCAAATCTGCTTTCTCCTCCCTTTTAAACCCTTGTGAAGGATGCTTCTCCCCTTCCTTCTTGCCCCAAGAAATCCCCCAGTGTTCTCCACAACATGCCTGCAGGACCTCCAGGTCCATCTTCCTTCTCAAAGGGAGGAGAGTAATGGGCATTTCCTCTCCCACGTCCTTCCAGCTAGAGGAAGCAGTGCTTTTTGCACGGAAATTGTGTGACAACTTTGAGATCTTCCTCAGCTTCATGAGGCCTTTCACACATCCCTGTCTCTCACTTCCTAACCACCCAAGACCGTCCCAAGCTGCTGTGGGTGACAGGAGGACTAAGCTTGCACCTTGGCAGACCTGGCAGCTCTGGTGAAGCCACAGCAGATTCCCATGGGCACAGGTTTTCATGCACTGTGGCTGGCATGCAGCTTGGGGGGTAACAGGGCTGTGCCCAGGATGAGGAAACCTTCAAAGAAACCCCTTTAAATTTTCTTTGCCCAGCTCCTAAGGTACCTGGTTAAGGTGAAAGGAGAGCTTGCACTGAAAGGTCCCAGAATCTTCCAGCCTAAACTGGGGTTTCAATTCAGGCACCACTTTTTCAATGGTGGCCAAACATTGGGGCAGGGAAGTAGGAAATCCCCATCTCTGGAAATAGACAGCATCCAGCAGGACTGGGCTCTGTGCAGCCTGCTCTAACATGAAAGCTGGCTTTGTCCTGAGTGGGGAACAGGGCCAGAGACCCCCACAGCCCCCTTCCTGCCACAGCCAGCCTACCTTAATTCCCATGCTTACAGTTCTGACACTGCTCACAGCACTCTTACCAGTAAGGGATTATGGCACTTCAAAGTTAAGGCAGGCTTTGACACGAGGGCCCCACAACCCCACCTCTCCGCACACCCAACACTAACATTTAACCCAGCTACCACATCTGAAGCTGGGAAGGGCCAAAGTGCCAGGTGCAAAGCACAGGCTGTCCAGATCCAGGAAGGATCACTGCTGTCATTAGGCACCTTGCATATCTCCCCAGCTTGCCAAGGCTTTGGCTTGGCCTCATGGTGTACAAGAATATGGTTGATTACTTTGGATACTGATGTTCTCCATATTCCCACATTACCAACTTCCTCTGTTGTTATGCATGTGGCCAGACACAGAGAAACCCCTCTCTGACCAATACTGATCTTTGGCTCACACAGCCATTGGCCTAACAGCAGAATGTTTACTTGGACCACGTCATGGATAGCTGTACATCCCCCCAGAAACTGTGTGTGGTTACTGCCCATCATGCACACCAATCAGTGCAAGAAGCCATGAAAAGTGAATTAACTGACTAGAGACAAATGGCTTAAAGACACTTTCGTGCTGAATACAATGTTCTTCAGCAAAAGCTCCTGGTGGTGTGTATCTGAGCTCATTCTCACATCACAGGAGCACTCCCATTTCCATGGAGGAGGTGATGCACTCATCAGGCTGCTGGAGAAGCAATGCCCATCCCACGCAAATGCCTAAAGATGTCCCCAGCTACGTCCTGCAGAAATCCAAACACCAGAGCCCTTAGGCACCCCATCTGCCTCCCCAACAGTGCTTACTCTCAGCTCCTGGAGGTACAGCTGCACAGGGTCGTAATCCACCACAGGAAAGAGGATATTCATGGCAGAGCTGTTCTTCACCACACCACGGGAAGCTGATTTCACCGGCCGGTCCACGCTCTCCAGGTGCCGAGGAATCTGGTTTGGGTTCAGGTGGATCAGGACATCATAGAAGTCCAGAGGAGGGCGGAAGACCATCTGCAGGGAGAAAAACAGTGCTACTCAATACAGGACACAGGCAAGCAGGAGAGGTAAGAGAAGTTTCCCAAGTCCTTGTTGGCATTTTGTCTCCTTCTCCTTAGAAAGCAGTAAACCAACGACAGAATTTTTGTGGGATTAACATTAGAAGTTTGCCACAGACCCCAGGAAGCCTATCTGAGTAAATGCTAGTGGGGTGGGCAACTGAGAGAGGGACAAAGAGGTGAGCTGAGATAGGTAACTGCACTGCACAGGGCAGAGTCTCAGGATGAAGAGGGGAATCTAGAAGCCAATAGGAGCTGAACAACACCCAGGGGACACAAGGAGCTGTTTAATAACAGGATGGCCCCATCTGTCCAGCAGGATTTGCCCCAGAGGGCAACAGCATCTTCCATCAGGCAGACAGAAGGTGAGAGCAAAGCCCCATTAATGGAGGGGAGCAATCCCAGACACATAAATATTTGGACAGGCAGGATCTAGCTGTGGATACAGCTGTATTAAAATGGAAAAAACTTAAAACTATGTGTACATTTTCAAACGGAACAAATGATGCAGACATGAACAGAGGCATGGGACACTGCTCATCTTGGCACTGGAAGAAAACCCACTGCGTGGAACTGGTTTACAGCCAGGCCAGGGAGAACACACATGAAGAACATCAGTGACCAGCACTGAGTCAGTCCTAGCTCTGCTCCACACAGACCTCCAGTCCCACCAGTGACCAAGTCCATGGCTTCCTGTGTGTGCCCTGGGAGCAAACCCATGTCTGCATCTTCATGACAGCAGGCATGTCCCCATGGGACCCAAATGCAAAGGCAAAAAACCAGCTTGCAGCACTGTCTTAGATGTAGGAGGCAACTATAGAGGAGGCAACTCCAAACTAAACTCCAAAGGCTTTCTCCTCCTCCCTGCCCCAAGCTCTGCCCTGGAAACAGCATCCCATGTTTATCCCTGGAACATCATACACCTGGGAGGACACTGGTCTGGACCAGAGGGATTCTATGGCAATGAGAAACATTCCCACTGCAATGGAAGGGAGGAAGAAGGAGGCCCAAGGCAGCGGAGTCAAGGTGTTGGGAGGCTGCTCTGCCCAGCTGACAACTTGTTTTAGAAGCTAACCATCCCCAGCTCACAATGTGCCTCCTGAATTTCAGTCTTGAGCCAGCACTGTGACTGCAACACACTGGACATGCCTAATTGCTTCACAGCCATGTAATACACACTGCTAATGCCTCAAGTACATCCTTACCTCACAATACTTCCAGTAAATCTGCTTTATTCCAGGAAAATAAAGCAGAACAGAAAGCAGTTCCTTTTATATCGGCTAGGCAAGAAAAAAATTATGTGCTGCTTTCTGGTTTTGGTTTTAGTTTGGGTTTTTTTGTCCCTAATGTGAATCTGCCATATCTAACCACTGCTTGTCTCCTTTAGTCCTTTGAGCTTCAATCTCCAAACGCCACCAAACTACCCTTCAAAGCACATATATCTTCCTTCAAAGGGCAAATAAATATACATCTCTCAGGTCCACTGCAGTAATGTATGTTTTAGTTTACTTAAAGAATTAAATCACTGAGAAATGGAAGAGGGTTAAACTACATAGAGCTTTACTTCTCCACTTAAGCCAAAATAACATCATCCTAAAGTGCCTGGTACTGTCCTATGAGAACCTTCAATACCCTGAGCTTGGTTAGACTTGAGCACACAAGCCAAATTTCCACAGCTACTCCAAAACAGTCTCCCAGAGGAACCATTCGATCCAGTCATGGCCATACAACTGGTTTTTGCATGGGAATATTGTGGGTTTGTTCATGTCCCAAGAAAACCAGAGAATACAGAATGACTGTCATAGTCACCCCAAGCTGCAGTGCAGAGCTGGGTTCCCCAGAAGCAAGGTGGCACAGAGGGACACCAGCCTCCCTTCTCCCATCCTTGCAGCTCTACATCCCAGGGCAACCACATGGCCACAGCCTGAAGCCTCCTAACACATCCCAGCAACCACCACCACCAAGGTCCTGTCTGCTCGGCCAGAGCCTGAAAACCCTTGTGCTGCTGCCCCAGGGGGTTTACCTTCACATCCTGGTCGCTGAATGGGTCCATGAGCTGCTCCTCCAGGGCACGGCGGGACTCCGAGGCGAGCAGGACAAGGCGCTGCAGGATCTGGGGAGGGAGAAGTCAGAGGGTAAAACCTGGCAGCCTTGGATGTAACAGGGACACTCCTCCCTCATGGGGCTGTGAGAGCTGCTCCAGCACTAGGAGCAGGGAACAGCATCCACCAGAGGAAGGGGACAAAGGGCCCAGCTTACCTGTGCTGAGGGGTGCTCCCGGGTCCACATGGAGCTCCACTGGTCCTTGGGAGTGGCCAGGAACATGACAGGGAGGCGAGAGCGAGCTGCTACAAACTTGTTCTTGATCTCTGCGCAGTCAGAATCTGGGGAGGGCAGGCAGACAGGTGAGATGCTCTGCCCCACCCACAGCCCTCTGACCTCCTAACCCCCACCACAGACAGGAAAGGGCAGCACAACAGGATTTACCCTCTCCCACCTTGATCCCACAGTCCATGTGAAACCAGAGCTCCTTCACCTCTCTCTTGTGCCTCACTCCCATTAGATGGACCTTTGCTCTAAATCCACTCAAGTGGGTTCAGGCATGTAGGCACTGAGACTGACACAAGCTGGAAACTCACATTATAAGCTAGTGACAGTTGGTATTATCCAAAGAGTGTTCTATCTCTTTTTTCCCCTCAAGCAGGGAAAAAAATAGCTCTTTAGTTCATTAAAATAAGTTGCAGGGCACTTCAGAAAACATCAGTTTTCAAAACCCAATTCTCTCCCAAACATCTTTACCTTCTGTAATAAATCAGCTTTAAAAGCTGGGTGTAACTATCTCCCCCTCCCCATGACTTTGCACAGCCAAGACAATCCCATGGTCTCTTGTGGCTCCAGCATGTACCCAAAAGACAATTAACAGACAAAAACACTAGAGGGCAGGAACAGAGGGCTTCAAAGACAACACCACATCCAACACCACCCACGCTTGTCACAGATTTCAACAAGACCAGAAGCAGCAGAGCATCATCACTGAGATCCACCTCTTCAGAGGCAGGCAGGGAAAAAAAAGAAAACCACACATGGCACAGCCAAACCCATCCTGCAGGCAAGTGAAACATGACAGGACAGGAGCAAGAGAGTGGAAAATCTCCTTGCCCCCAGCACAAGCTATGATGTCTTCGTGTATCAAAGAGATCTGGAGCCAGGCACTAACCAAGGAGGGCTCAAAAATCTCATGTTGCAGCTCTCCTACCTGCTGCCCTGCTCACCTGTGAGGCCAGTGTTCAGGTTGACAATCAGAGGATTGTTTTTCCAGTCAAAGGTTGCCAGCAAGGTAAGGAAGCGCAGGAAGCCCACCTGTGGAGAGCTGCAGGCAGGACAAAACAGTTCAACATCAGTATTTGCTCTCCTGGCAGCAAGAAAGGCTGCACTTGGGGGTGACTTAGGGAAAGCCCAACCCACATGCAGCCCAACAGGGATATCCGTAATGGGAAAGGGAAGTTCAGAACAAATTTGAGACCTCCCCTCCTCCAAATCTCCCCTTTCCCTCAAAGTCTTTCCCCGCTTTTCCCTCACTCACTCCTCAGGAAAAAAGAAACCAGCAAAACATAAATCACAGCTCCCCCCCCAGTTGCCCAAACTCCTGGGCTGGGAGCAAGAAGAGATGGAGAGAGAGCTGCTCCCATCTCTGGTGCAGGTCTGAACACCAGCCAAGTTCCCAGTGCACCTCTTCCCCTGCAACACAACATGTGCACAAAGCTAGACAGCTGGGAAGACGAGGATTCTGTTACTTTAGGAGACAGGAAAGCACTCTAGGCATCAGACTGTTGCTCCTGCTACTTTGGGAAAGGAAACTGCACCCTAAGTGCAGAGCAGAGTAATCTTTTGACTCCACACAGAACAAAACCATTTCCTTCAACTTCATTTCACTTCCTCCGGGCCCCATAACATTTGTCTGCCAGGGACCAGCAAGGAATTGGTTCTGTGGGGTTATTTACCAACACACTGCTCCGTTCAGTTTTCAGGGCCCACCTCCTTGTCCTTCCCTTGGAAGTCTCCCGAAGGAAGGGAGCCTGGAGCTCCCATCACCACCAGAACATTCTTCCTAGAGAACCCAGGAGCCCCATCATGATGGTAGCCACAACACAGCCCTCACCCTGCTTCTCCTGGCCACCACCCCCAGAACAAGGGGCCTCACCAGTCCTCCAGAAGGCACAGGACACCCTGCAGCTGTGCCACCAGCACCTAGAGGCCACAAGGACACTCACCCCAGCCTTACCTGCTTTCCCCCTTTCCTTGCACAGAGTAGGGAAAACCACAGCCTGCTAAGCATTTTCATCTCCTCTGGCGACTCCCAGCAGGACTTGGGACAGTATTTTGGCAGCACAAGGGCCTCATGCTCCCGGCTGTGAACCCTCCCAACACCTTCTGTCCCAGCAGCATCCCACCCTTCCTCCATGCCAGGTAATGAAAGGCACTAGATCCCCTTTGGGCCAGCCTGGGCTCCTCATCCTCACCTGGGTGGTGTGAATGGGGCTGGGTGGAGGAAGAGAAATGCTACAAGGAGGTCCACACATTCCTCAGAGATGCTGTCACTCAGGAGCTGGGCACTGATCCAGCGCTTGGCCAGCCGGGAAGTGCTGCCAAAAACAGAGTGCTGCTGCTGGAGCCTGTGAGGAGGGAGACATGCCACTGCTCAGCCCACACACACCAGGACCCACAACAGCTTCTTGGCATTTGGCAAGAAAGAAGAGAGGGGCAAAAATCTGCAAGGAACAGTTATGCAGCATCACAAGCACAGAGACTTTCCGCAGGTGTTGAGATTTTGGGGGAAAGAAGGTAAAATGCTGCCTCATGCTGCTCCCTAACCATACTGCACTTTAATATTTGTCTCCCCACACCAGTGACCTCAGGGTCACAACTGGTGCCACCCACACCCACATCCCTCACTTAATTCTTCCGAAGAGCCTCTCACAAGGTTGGCTGAGGGGCCACTCCCCACAGCAAACTTCTCTACCCACCATCACTTCCAGGATCCAAGGGCACCTCCATACTGGTTTCTAGCCACGTCCCACCCCTCAGGCACCTTCTGCCTCACCTACCCATGCAGTGAGCTGGTTAGGTAGGGCAGATGCAAGGTTTCCAGCTCCAGCTGCCGAGACTCTTCTGTGTCCTGGTACTTGAGCATCCCCTCTGGAGTGACCACCTCCTTCAGGATCAGGGGCTCCCGGTGGTAGGCTACTTGGAGACGGAAAACGTAGCCATCCTGAGATGGGAGAACAAGGCAAAGTCAGGCATGATGATGACAAAAGTAGCATGATGTGTGATATGCTGCCCCTCAGGGATACAACAGCAGCATCCCAACATCAGTGGTCTCACCATGCTCTTTCCTAGGCCTACCATCCCAATACTGGTTCTGCCCACTGGGACCACTGCCACAGCCCCCCACCTCGGTAAGGTCAGGCCTGGAGAAGGTTCTGGGGACCCCTCTACCTTGTAGACGTCAGTGTGGGTGACTGTAGGTCTGCAGACCAGCTGGTGCTGCTGCTGGAGGAGCTCAGCTAGCTGGAGGTGGAAAGCGGCCTTGATGCGCTTGATGGCTCCTTTGTCCTGTGGCCACTGGCCACTGCCTTCCATGTGGCAGATGACTGGGGACAAAGGGATAGCAGGAGGTCAATGAATCCCACACAGAAACAAGCTGTTGGATAGAGGTGTCTGGGACTACAGGTTTATAGCAAGAGGGCACGAGGAGCCAGGGTTCTGCTCCTGCCTGCAGCACACCAATACAGCAATAACAGAGCCAGCATTGCTGCTTGCTTCCACCTCCCTCCACCAGATCACCTCCCACTCACATCTCACTCCACTTACTCTTCAATGGGGCTATGTAGGCTGGGCAGGGCTTCTCCTCCGAAGGAAGCAGCAAGTGCTTCCTTCTGTTATGGAAGGAATAAATTGGTTTCACAGGAATGGGAGGAAAGACCTGAAAGAGAACAGCCACCCAGCAAGTGAGAACAGGGAATAGAAACCTCTCAGCAATGTGTATCCCCTCACCCAAACCTCCCACACCAGCAAAGCCCTCCAGTACAGAGGGTTTAGTCAGCTTGTGCACAGCCAGCCCAAAGGATGGAACAGCAAAGAAGAGGCACCATATTGCCCCAGGGGCTCTCAGGAGCCACAAAACCAGAGAGTGACTCATTCCCTTGTCCTCCCTCACCCCAGCAGCCCCCCATGCCCCAGGACACTCACATCCGTGTACCGCAGGGCAGGATGCACACCCTGCACGGCCGTCACTGTCAGCGGCAGCTCCTTCAGGTTCCACAGCTTGCGGCTCAGGTCATCGTAGGAGCACACAACACTGACCATGGCCTCCTCGCCCGTTCCCCATGCCTGCGGACATACAGGGAGCCTCTCCATGCACCTCTCCTGCTCCTGCACTCGCCTCTCCTCCCTCGTGGGCTGGCATCACAGCTGAGCTCCAAGGAGCCAGCGCTGCCACCCCAGGGAGCAGCTTCTGGTAAGAGCACTCAGCAAAATGGGGAGGTAAGAAAGAGAGCAAAGACAAGGGCAAGGCTGTCTGTGACTCCCCAGCAGCCACAGGTATCCCAGAGGCAAATAAAACTATTGCTTCAGCAAGACACTAAGGCAGCACCAAGAGCTGTACTGCAAGCAATCACTATAGTAAAGAAGAAGCCAAGAATGATATGGGAATAGAGACCACACACTGGCAAGGTGAGCCCTGCTACTGTCTCTCCAGCAGTTACCATGACACCAACAGAGGCAGCAGTTAACAGAAAACTCCACTGACAACATCCTCAGCCAAGGCAGAGCTCTGGTGCATGGCAAAAGCAAAGGCAGAAAACATTCAGAGCACCACAGGAACCCTGTAGAGCACAGTGAAGAATCACCAGAAGGGAGAATTGGTGTTGCCCTTACTCCTTCCACCTCCTCAAATAACAGCAGAGCAGCCTGAACAGGGAGGACACATTGGTGACACCAAACACCCAGAGGCAGCTGAGAGTCACACAAGGAGCCAGCCTGCCTGGAGTTTTCCACCCTGGGCTCTCTGGTGGAGCAGCAGCACCCTCTGCAGGGTGTGCCACAAATGGCAAACCCATCCTGCTTGTGGCTGCACCCTTCCTCTGCCTCCATCCTGCAGGTCCTCGCATTGCTGGCTCTCCAGCCTGTCCGCACGCAGCTGGAGAAGAAGAAACCCTGTACCCACCACCCCACACTCAACAGCAACTTTCTCCTTTGCTCCTCAAGGATTGGCAACAACGGAACTCCTAAGCACCCCTCAGGCTCCAGGAAAACATATCCCCTGTCAGACTTGGGAGTCTGACATCTGTCATCAGCCCTGCTAGAAGGGACACAGCACACAGATCTTCCTGCCTCACCTCACAACAGGCTGTGAAAACCAGCATCTCATCCCAAATCTGACACCCAACTCCACCCAACAGCAATTGGTCCTGGCACAGGAAATCCTTTCCATCAAATGTGCATCTCTTTCATCTTAAAAAGTGGAAAGGAAAAAATTTCTTCCTCCATCCAACAACCAGGTAAAAAGCAGGTTGTACTGATGCCTTTTCAGGACTACCTAAAAACAGAGGCCAGACAAAATTAAGGGAATAAAGAATGGCCATATTTATTGAAGGGCCTTCAGGTACATTTTGTGCCAGATGAAGCCTCCCCAGGGGCTACACCCAAAAAATGGATGACGGGTCATGGGTTTCCATACTTTTAGAATTTTGGTTCATTTGCATATTGGGGTTAATCTTCCAGTTACAGCTCCAGGTAATGAAGTCATTCACCCCAAGTTTTCTCCCAACCAACTCACTTTTGTTTATACCTTTCAGGGCCTGAGACAGTGAAATGTCCTTGAGTCCCTCTGATTTTTGAGGAGTCCCTTTGAGAGATGACTTGTTTAGTCTGATCAAAATGTGAAGACAGTAGCTGACACTCCATATGGAGTTTAAAGTTATATGCTGAAAAATTGGAGGATTACAAGTATATGAAAAACATAAACTCTAAAATCCTAAGGCACCAGTACAGAAATACCAATGAAGTGTGCCAAAGGGCTCACAGCTCATCTCCAGATTTGATTTTCACATGCTGGAAAGCAGAAGTTGTAAGAAGGGATATTTCCCAGCCTCGAAGATGCACCTTTTGTGTTTGAAGGTGGAGTTTCTCTGTTTTGGCTACACATTCAGATGGAGCACGATCTAGCACTTTGCAATATGCCAGGAAAGATACTTTTCCTGGGTTTGCCAGCTGGATCCAAGGGATGGCAGCAGAGAGCTGTCTGGCCTGTGTTCTGAAGGATGCAGTACCTCAGAGGTGCAGCCAGAGGAGCACTGTGGGACAGTAATATATCCTCAGGCATAGGGACAGAGGGCCAAAAGCAGAGAGAATAGGACAGTGGGGTGCTAACAAGGGAAAATGAGGTCTGGGGGATGCTAAAGCAAGAGGATTTCATCAGCTACGCATTGGCTGCCATGAAAGACTTGGTAGATTCTTACCCTTACTTCATTCTCTTGGGAACCACCCAGCTGCCACTCAAATGACCTCCGCACAGCCCTTCCCTCACTGCTCTTCCTGGAGAGAGCCCCAGCTCCACCAGGGAAGCAATCATACCTCTTTCCCAGTCCTGATCACAGATTCCAGCAAGGCTCCTGTGTAGCAGATGGAGGACTCAGGAATGTCTGCATGGCTGTGTGGGAAAAGACAACAGGGCATTAGAGCTATGAGATGCCAGCCTAGATCCTATTGACACTGCAAGGGTCAGCCCAAGGATGAGCAACCCCACTCTAAAGGAAGGTCCTGGTGAAAAAACAAATCTCTGAGCATTCCTCCCTGCCCAAGAAATCCACCCAAAGTGAACCAGTAACTCGTGCAGCTTCACAGGATGCAAAGCCAAAGCCACCAATGTGCAGGCTTCCTTCACAAGATTCATGCTCAACTCAGGACAAAGAGGCACAGGTTAACCCTCCTTTCTGTCCAAGAGGGCCTCACTTTTGGCAGATGGTATAAACTGCTGCAGAGGCTTTACAATGCCACAGGGAACACGCAACCCTGTGAACCACTACAAGGTCCCAGAGCATTTCACAAAAGTGGCCTGCAAGGCCCAGACAGCTTCTCCACCAGCTCTGAGGAGTGGCCCAGCAACCCATCCACATGTAAGGGCATGCTGCCTTCTTGCCCTTTGCATTATGTGCAGCAGAAGCTACAGCAGCAGGTGCCCTTTCCACTTGCTCTTGGGAAGCGGATCACAAAACAAGGACAGCTGAAAGGACCCCCAGATCTCACAAATCCAAAAACAACCCATAACACCCCACAAAGCAAGAAGCTGATAATGGGGTCACCAGGGACAGGACACATGGCAGGAGCGACTCATGGAGGAACCCACAGCTGCTGCCCAGTGCAACTCACAGCTTCAGCAGGTGCCTGATGATCTGCTCAGGAATGAGGCGCTTCTGGCAGACAGTGCTGGCCTCCCACACCACAGCCTCACAGATACTCCCATCCTGGAACCGACGCAGCTCCGACTTCTCGCCCCAGAAGGTCCGGAACTCCAAGGCCTGTGAGGGGACACGGACCAAGCCAAAGCAGTGACACAGGTCACTTCTGGGCCAGCCAAAACCTTCCCAGGATCACCAGCCAGCCTCTCAGCATCTTCAACCACAGCACAGCACCAGCTTTGCTCTTACTCAGCACAAGCAGGGCGCCCCTCACCTCGGGGTGATCAGCCTGAGGACCCTTCTCCAGCATGCTGGCAGCAAACTCTGGGACAAACAGGAGCCCAAACGTCAGGGGCCCGATGTCCTTGTGTTTTGGGGGCTCAGCATCAATTGGCCACTGTGGGAAAATGAGGAACATGAAGCACAAGGAGAGATGAGGTTTCTGGAGCAGCAGCTTCTGGGATATTGGGACACTAGATGAACCTTCTGCAACGTTCTCCCAGGTGCCCAGACAAGCACAGACAGGGAAAGTCTCATCTAATAGGTCTCCCCAATGACAAGAATAGTTGTCTTCACCCTGCCCCATTACTGAACCAGGACTTATGCCCAGACCAAGCAACACAGCTGCATCCCACAGCCCAGTGCACAGCCTCAGATTCCATATTCCCAACAAAGGAGACAAGCCTGTCTCCTTCCCCAGTGAGCAAGGAAAGTGCTCTGTAGTGCCACAAGAGACAGCTGAGACCCCACCAGCTGCAAAGGATGCAGTGCCATTGCCAAGCTGCATTACCTCAGCGATCTGGGGCAGGGAGTGAGCCACAAGCTGTGCTCTCTGGGACAGACCACGTGCCAGCAGCGAGACAACGAAGGGCAGGGCCGCAGCCACGTAGTTCCCACCCCGATCCATCAACTCATTCAGCAGCTGCATCTTCTTGCAGGTACCCTGCAGCTTGGAGACATGCTTCAGGCTACAGAGAAGAAGAGAAGCTGGTCACCTACCTCTGTCACCAAATCCTTTCTGAGAGAGGGATATGTTAGAGGATGGATAAAATAGGGAACTGAGGGTCCTAGGATGGGTGCTACAAGAATGCCTCTGGCACCTTGGTCAGTGTTTCCAAGGCTTAAACATAGCCTCCCAGAGGAGCGGAGCAATCTAGACCAGTAAAAGTGGAAGAGCCCAGTGCAAGGAGACACCAGTGTCTATCTCAGAGCTTAGAAGAGCCACTTCCCACCACGTAAGTTCAAATACAACCCAGACCAAAGCCAGAAGTAGCTCGCTTCTCTTTGAGCAGACTCCCTCAGCATACCCCACCAGCACAGTGAGACTCACTGGAAGATGTGGTCGAAGGTCCTGAGCATGGGCTTCGGGGTCATGAGCAGCACCTGAAAGCCATCCACCATCCGGTCATCCAAAATCTCCATAGAGCGCTTGGCTTCAAACTGGACCTGAGCAAGGAGGGAAGGCAGTGCAGGAGCATGAATTCAAAGGGAGAAGAAAAGCAAATCCCTCCAGCCGTGGTCACTTGTGCTCCCCGCATCAACCAGGGCCAGCCCCTTTCACGGTCAGCAGCACACCCTGATCCCAGTCTCTGTCCTTCGCATGAAGCCAAGCAACAAACAACTTTCACTGCTGGCCAGACAGTCCCTTCTTGATATCCCTGACATCAAGATGATTTTTTTTCTCCTTGATAACAGTTACATCTGCTAAACAGCTGCTTGGCTTCACCCAAAGGTGCACATAAAGAGGGAAACAACTTTCTCACACCACTCAAGCAAGGTTGGTGAGACAGCATTACATGTAAATCTCCAAATTCACTTCCAAGCTTCAAAGCTGGAGATGTTAAAAGCTTAGAAAGCCACAATGAATGCCCTCCCTTGGTCCTACACCCTCCTCAAAATTATCTGACCATTTTGTCTGTCTAAGCTCACTCCTAAGACAAGAAGCCACCACAACCTGCTCAGTACCTGGTGGTATTTGCTGGCAGTCATATCAGCACAGAGATTCACCAGTCCAGAGGGATCCACAAAGACCACTTCAAACGCCTGGTGGAAATCATCCAGGACAGGCTGGAAAAGCAAACATGGTCCTTAGTGCTGCAGCGCATCTCACACACCAAGACACCCCAAGATTGCTGCCATCTGCAATCCCTGCAACAGCCATCCCTGCCCCCAGGAGCAGTGGCAGTACAGACAGACACAGGCACAAGACCCCTCAGAGGGCTGCTTACCAGGGAAGGATCAGCATCCTTGGCTAGACTGATCCCTGTCACGCTCAGGTCAGTGGTGGCTGTGGACAGACAGGAAGGAACAAGTCACACCACCATGTCCACCTCTCCCCCTGGTGACAGTGGCACAGTTACATGTCAATAGACCAAGGTCTCACAACGCCAACAGTGCTACAATACAGTGCTGGCCTCCACCTTATGATGGGATTTACCCACCTCTCCAAGCTGCACCATTCAGCCCTACTCTGTTGACTCATCCCCTCCTGTTCATCCCACCCACAGGGGCTCAGCATAATGGACTCTCTGCCTCGTCTCCCACTGTGCTCAGGCTTTGTGCAGAGACACCAACCTTTCCCTGCCCAGAGAGGCCCCTGGAAACTCACCCAGGAACTGCAGAGTGCTCCTCAACACCTGGTACCCGCTCATCATCTTGACAATCTTGCGCTTCATCAGCAGGTAGGCAACAAGCATGGAGACCAAGAAGCCACTGAAGCACCCCAAGCCCTGTGAAAAGAGGTACCACAAGCCCATGGCAACCCACAGGTTAGGATGGGACCACCATGAAACCCTAATACAGCTCAAAGCAAAGCCACAAGCCACCACCCCACCCACCAGGACCAAAGCACCACCCTTCTGCCCTGGGAAGAAGAGCAGGCCAAAGGCACATTAGCCCACTGTGGCACAGGACATACCTTGCTGAGCTGCCGCTGGTTCAGCCAAACTTTGAGGAGAGCCAGCCCATCTTTCATGCCTGGGAAGTCTGTGGCTGCATTAGACAATAAATGCAGGTGGGAGAGCATCACTGTGTCACAGAGGATGGAGTTGTTGTAGTGCGGGGTCGGGGGCTCAGTGGCTCCTGTGTGGGGAGATCACAGCACGTTGGACCCAACCACCAACCACCTGCCCACAGGAAAGGGCTGCAGTGAACCCACCTGCAGGCACTGGCAGCAGTCTCTGCCTGAAACAAACAGCCCCATGTTCAGCCCCAGGCCGTACCTTCTGTGGGGGTGCTCTGCTCCATGAACCAGGCGGTCCGGACGTTGTTCTTGCTGGGATAGAAGCGGCTGGGTTTGAAGAGACCCGGGTCGGGACAAGCATGGAGTCGGACAGTGACCATCTTCTCATCCTTGCCTGTAAGCACACAAAGGGAGATGTCAGAGACTAAACTGGGAAAACACAGGGCACCCCCAGCCTGGGGAAAGGCTGAAGCTCCTTCCCAGCAAAGCTCTGCAGCAGTGGAAATCATCTCAGAGCAGGGAGTGACCACATCCCAGAGCTAGTGGTGACCTTGCGACCACATAACTCATGCCCCAGTCCCACTTTCCTCCCCACTGCCCAGCCTGACACCCCAGCCTGTCCTGCCCTTGCCATGCCACATCTGCCCCAGACCCCAATCCGCTATCTCCTGAGGGCTGTGGGAACAAGCAGCACTCGGCAGTCCATGCATCCCACATCTCATCAGGGAAGAGACAGACTGCACAAGGGTTCCTGAGGAAGGCAGGAGGACAGTGGGGAACCGGGCTGGGGAAAGCAGGAAGGAAGGGCAGTGCTGGATACAGGTGTGTTTGGTAGGGTTTACTTTTTTACTCCTTCAAGTACCCAAAGGATGTGCCAGCCAGTCAGGCCAAGCCTGGAAAGCCCAGCCAAGCTGCAGAGGAGGATTGGGAAGGGGACAGACCCTGAGGACTAGACTCTGGGTGAAAAGAAAAACAGCTGAGAAGCACACAAAATTTATCACAGATTGTGATGGCAGCCCCAGATTGGTCCCTCTCCAAAGAGCTGTTAAATGGCATGAGACCACCACCACCACCCTCCACCCAACATCAGTATCCAGCCACACCCCACACCAGAATAAGGCTCAAGAGCCACCTTGAGGCCTCAGGAGCAGGATGGGCTTCAGGTGGTTGCTGTTCATGTAGGCAAACTTCACACTGCCAAAGAGCTTCTCCTTGGACAAATGCTGGGCAATGTGGGACAGGTACAGGGCTCTCTTCCGATGGTAGCGTTGATTCAAGTTATCTTTGTCCTGAAAGATCTCCTGGCAAAAGAGGGACAGGACAATGCCACCTCACCTCCCTGCTGATTTCAGTTCAGCCCAAGGCACCCCACCACCCACAGCCCTCCCTGGCCCCACAGGCAGCCCTCTCTCAGCCCCAAGGAGCTCCAAGCTGGTCAGGAGCTTGCTGCTGGCTCACCAGGCTCCAGGACTGCAGGAGACAAAAGCAGTCATGCAGCCAAACAGGGTGTGGTTGGTCTCAAGCTTTTCTTACAAGCAAGTCTGCGCAGCAAGGGGAGGTTACCACTCTCCGAACATCTCCCTCCCTGTAACAGTCTTATGAGTTGGGGTGGAAGTGCAATTGGATACGAAAACAGATGGCCTGCATCTCCCTGGCAATGTTCAGTCCAGGCAGAGAGAAGGAAGATCTTGATGAGGAACTAAGATCAAAGAGCTGCAAGCTCTGATAGAGCAGGAGGCCAGACCAAACTCCCCAGCCTCTTGTGGGAATCACCCTGCATATCCAGATGTGTCACCTTACTGAGGAATGGAGTGGGCAGGGCAAGGCAGGGGTCATGGACGACAGGAGAGGACAAGGCTCTGGCAGGCCCCAAAGTCATTTAGGAGGCGGCACAGCCGGACTCACCCGTGGCATGGTCACTGCAATGTCCACGTTGATCTCTGGCCTAATGCAGGTGCCCAGCAGGTAACTGCCCACCACCTTCAGCTCAGCTGGGGGCACAAAGTGGAACCTTCCCTTGACGTTGAACGGCACTTGCAGGAATGGGACCTTCACATCCTCAGAAAGCCAGGCCTGGTCAGTGAGCTGGGAACAGACGTGACACACAAAAGACTCTGAGCATCAACATCAGCAGACATGCAGGGACCAAGACCCCGCTCTCCACACAGCTGCACCCAGAGCTTAAAGACAGTGTACCCCCTTTCT
>JAODKT010001744.1:7182591-7194519 GCA_027576195.1 Cossypha heuglini
TCATCCCGACCATCTCACCATCTGGATCAGCCAGCTGCCCCACAGGTGTTGATACCACATATTTACAAATAAAAATCACTGAAGGACAGTTTATTCTCTTTAAACTGTAAGTTCTTCTACTTTGAGCTTCACAGCTTTATTCATACTTATCAGAATTATCTTTTCACCACCTTTTTTTAAATCAATTTGCATTCTCTTTGTCAACTCTCTCATCCTACTCACTCATACTCCAGTAAAAATATTTCTGTTTCTTTTTTTTTTTTTGTTTATTTGTTTCTTTGTTCTCCCTTTAATCTTTAATGTAAAAACTTTTTGGAAAGCTGCTTTCAAATTAATATAAAGGGAAGAGATCTTCTGTTTTAAAAAATACTTTTTAAAAATATATTCCCTTATTGAAGAATTTAAGTTAGAGAAAGGATAGAAATGCAAAATAAACACATTGATTGATCTGAATTAATTATCATTTTAATTTAGTCATTATATTCCTTGTTTCCTATTTAAAGGGGGAAAAGTCAAGCTGTGGAATACTTGTAAGGAAGGAAAGGAAATATTTCTGACATTCATATTAATAGTATTGGTAATTACAATAATTATAATGAAATCAATAACAATAACTGGATTAAATGCATTTAAAAATTATTTAACAACTATTTATTGAAAATTATTAAAAAGGTTAAATGTTTAACCTGCAAATAAAATAAAGTGTGTAATCTAACACAATGCAGTTATGCTGTGAGGATTTATCTTTATAAAACATCTAACCTAAAAAATAATTACAGAGCACTTCCTATTAGAAAAGTTATATTCATTCTTATCCAAGTTTATCAATGAATTAAGCTGAATATATATTATGGTCCATTAACTGAAAAAGAATGAGCTTTACTGTTTCTGTTCATGTCATGAAAACACCTTTCTTTCAATGCATTGAAAAGTTCTGTGTAGAGCTAAAAGAATTCTTGCACTGAAACATGATGTGAGCAAAAGGTAGGAAATCAAAGTACGGCTGACAAGGGCTTAGGTGTGATCCTTGTTTGTTAGGACAGGACACATCTTCCTCTGAAGAACTCGTCTGAAACAGGAAAGGTGACCTTGTTGCCATCCCTGATGGGGTGGCTGCCTCAGTGGGGAAGGGAAGGGCTGCAGCTGTAATCTGCACAGAATGCTGTAATGCCTTTGGGACACCCTGCACCACAGCCCCCCTCACTAAACCAGAAAGACACAGATCTGATGGATGGAGAGTTTGTTGGATGAGTAGTTGGTTGGATATTCATGTCCAAAGGGAAGTGGTCACTGGCTTTTCATAGACCAGATGGAGGTCTGTGAAAAGAGGTGATGCTTTGGGCTGGCTGTTAGGATCAGCAGTGTTTAATGTCCTCATTAATGTCCTAGACAAAGGAATTGAGAGCATACTCAGTAAGTTTGCAGATGACACCAAGCTGAGCAGTGCTATTGAAGGTGGGGATGTGATCCAGGGACACCTGGACAAGCTGGAGAGGTTGCCCATGGGCATCTCATGAGGTTTAACGAGACCAAACACAAAGTGCTGTACTGGAGTCAGGGCATGAATCCAGGCTGAGAGATGCACAACATTCCTGCCCAGAAGGACTTGGGGGTGCTGTGGGTGAGAGGCTGGACATGCCCCAGCCATGGCACTCACAGCCCAGAGAGCCAAACGTGTCCTGGGCTGCATCCAGAGCCCCGTGGGCAGCAGGGCAGGGAGGGGATTCTGCCCCTCTGCTCTGCTCTGCTGAGAGCCACCTGGAGCACTGCAGCCAGAGCTGGGGTCCCTGCACAGGAGGGAAATGGAACTGTTGGAGTGAGCACAGAGGAGGAACCAATATGATCAGAGGGATGGAGGATCTATCTTATGAGAAAAGGCTGAAAGCGTTGGGATTGTTCAGCCTGGAGAAAAGAAGGCTCTGAGGAGACTTATTGTGGCCGTCCAGTACCTAAAAGGGCAACAAGAGGACTGGAAAGGGACTTTTTATGAGAAGATATAGTGATAGGAAAAGGGGTTTTGAATTGAAAGAGAGCAGGTTTAGATGAAAAATTGGGACGAAACTCTTCCCTGGGAGGGTGTTGGGACATTGGCAGAGATGGCCCAGAGAAGCTGCGGATGCCGCATTTCTCAAAGTGTTCAAGCCCCGGCTGGATGGAGCTCTGAGCAACCTTGTCTAGCGGAAGGTGACCCTGGTCGGGGGGGTTTGAAACTAGATGATCTTTAAATGTCCCTTCAACCCAAACTGCTCTATGATTCTACGATCCAGTTACCAGCTGATCTTCACCTAACACAGACAGCTTGATAACCCCGGTCATCTCCGAGTGCGGGGTCCCGCAGCCCCCCGCGCTCCCCCCGTGGGACCCCGGCTGACCTGCAGGCGGAGCAGGCTGGAGTGGAACAGATCCTCCGTCTCCTTCAATTGGGTCAGCTCCTCGCTGGTCGGCGGCTTGTAGAGCTCGGCGCGGCTCAGCTTGGCCGGCTGCGGGTCTGCGGCTGCCGGGGCAGCCCTCTTCCCGCGCCGCACTGCGCCCCCGGCGCGGGGCTCCGGGCCCTGCTCTGCCTCCTCCGCCGCCTCTGGAGAGCCCTGCGGGGAGAACACAGCACAGCATGGCCCGGTTCAGTTCGGTTCGGTTCGATTCGGTTCTGTTCGGCCCCGCGATCCCACCGACCCGGCCCCGCCGCCTCTCACCGCCATGGCCGCCGCCCACGTGGGCTCCCGTCACCACGTGCGGCGCCGCGCGCCCCGCTGGCCGCCGAGCGCCGCTCCCTATTGGCCGCGCGTGACGGCACAGCGCCTCCCATTGGCCCCGCCGCCCGTGCCCCGCCCACTGGGGGCGTGTCAGCAGCGCCGCTCTGCTTCCGCAGCAATGGCGGCGGCGCTAGCGGGCAGCGTGGGCCGCGGGCTTGCCGAAATCGCCGCCTTTCACCCCAAAACTGCGGCTCTCGGGGCAGTGAGACGGGCTTTCGCCTTCAGGCGGGCGAGCGCGGGGCCGCCTGCGCGCCGCAGATCCCGGTTGTGGTATTTGGTGCTTATTCGGGGTGGACGTGCTGGGTGTGGCCTGCCGAGAGCCTGAGCCCGCCTGGCCCGCAGGAACGGACACCGGGAGCCAGGAAAATCCTAGAGGAGCGGGCACCGGGAGCCAGGAAAACCATTCTGGCCTGGAGGAGCCGGCACCAGGAGCCATCATCCTCCTGGCCAGCTTCCGCAGGGACTGGGAAAGACACCAGGAGCCAGTGGCATTGTACGTGCAGATTACTGGAGTGGGAGGAATTCCCTTTTATGTAAATTAGATATATATGCCTTTACAGAAGCACCTCTGAACACCGGGTCCGATCAGGCTTGGGTTGTCAGGGCATTTAAAAGACCATACCATGTGTGCCTCTGAACAGATTTTGGACCCAGGTACCTTTAATTCTCTTTCCAGCTCTTTGGATGGCTTTTGCATAACTGTAGTCAGTTAATTCACTTCTCTACACCCTACCATGAAACAGGGATGCTGTTTCATGTGCACCCCTGGAGTCTGCTATCCCCATGCCAGGTCCAAATTCTCCCTGAACCCTGGCCACACTCAGTACCACTTTTTTCCTGCACTGTGAGAACACTTACAAGCAGGGTGTCTTCAAAAGCAAATGTGTAGGCTCCTTATGACAGAGGGTAGAAGATCAAGTATCCACCCTGAAGGAAAACATGGGCATTCAGAGAACTCAGTGAAGTAAGCTGAGCTCCATCCACCTCAGAGGACCCATAAGCTAGATGAGTCCACTGCTCAGAGGCTGTTGGGGGCAAACAAGCAGCTTTAGGGTAAAAACTAAGCTCTATTGGTGGCAGGGGATGGGAAACAAGCTGTGTTCAGAGGATGTTTGCAGCTGATACTCTGTGCCCTGCAGGTCTTTCCTGTGTCCGACTTGCCTCAGAGCAGGGCAGGTTCTCACCCATCCGTGTGCCAGGGCAAGCAGAGTTATGCCATGTCCTGCCCAGCTGCAGAGCTCATTTTCACACTGCAGCATTTCTGCCTGGGACATCAAGGTGCCAAGCTTCTGCTCAAGGCATTGTTTCTGTTCCCAAAGAAGGCTGGCACCTGAGCTGCTGCTTGGCTGGGGCAGCCATCAGCATCATTGCCAAGAGTCCCTCAAGCCTCTCATCCTTCCCTCATATTTAATGACTTTCATGCAGGGAAATCTGCTGGAAGTGACGTCTCAGCCTTGTGTCAACTCAGCTACAAGGACTCCTGCAGGTGACCGTTTGGTTCCTGCTTTCCAAGGAGAGTGTCTGGAGACCTGAGTGCTGCATTTGGGGAGCACATCCCTCACACAAGCAACTTGTGGCAGGGATGCAGGTGGTGGCTGTGATGCCTTAAGTTTTATCTTTCACATTTCTCAGACTCTGTGCTGACTTGGTGTGGGACTCTGAAATGCATATTAAGTGTTGGTAGGTTCTCTTCACAGAGTAGTTAGACAATCATTTTCCAGCCTGAGAATCAAGGGCAACCATTACCCAAAAAGCATAAACAATGGCAAAGTGAAGGGAGCAGACCAGGAGGATGGGACTTCGTAACCTGAGGCTGTAATTGGACAATTAACCCCAATATGTAAATGGACCAAAACTTAAAAAAGTGTAAAAACTCGTGACTGGTATCCATCTTGGATCTATCCTGGGTGTAGCTCTGGCCAGTATCCTGCTCTGCCTGAGGTGTATCCTTTTACGGCCTTTTAATAAATACCCACTTTAACTCTGGTCTCTGTTCCAGATCAGCCTCTCACAGGCATCAGTTCTAGGTGTGACATGAGGCTTCTGGTCCCCTTTACTGCTCATGGCAGCTCCTGCCTGGCTGCTGCTGCATTACAGCCTCTCTGGAGCAGCAACTTCCCCAACTCTCTCCAGAGGATCCCTGGAAAATACTTTTGCTGATTATAACCTCCAAATCATTTTTTCGTCCATCTCAGTGGCCTGGGTCAGATTCCTCAGGTTTAACGCTGAACCTTGAGCTGGATAGACAAATCCTCTGCAACCAGGCACACACTTCCCTGCATTCTAAAGCTGCCTCCAGAATTGACTTCCAGGTAGTGTGGATATTTACCTCCTGTCCAGTTTTGCAAGTAATTCCTAAGTGCAGCCTCAGTGATTCCACCAAGTAAGAATCCTAAATTTGTAAGTAGTAAGGTAACTTTGTAATAAGCTCCTAACTTTGGAGGTCTTTATCCTCCCAAAAAAATCGAGTTTCTTGGCTGGAGGAGCTCCTGTTCCTCCCCTTTCCTAACAGGGCCAGGACTGCCACACTTGGCTCTGCTCCACCCCCCAGTGATTCACTGCCAGACACCTGCAGGTGCTGTGGCCATACCTGCAATGTCAGGCTCCTCTCTTTTTTAAGGGGAGGGTAATTACAGCCTTGTGCAGGATTTTTAGGAAGGTTGGGCAAACCAGTTTCGTCATCCCTGTCCCCAAGGACACATCCTCATATTGCCTGAGAGCAGCAGGGGAGGAGGGACTCACTCAGGGGCAGATCCAGGGTGGGTTGCTGGGATGTCCATTATCCAAATCCCACAGCATCCCCTATGCACCCCAGCTGTTCCTGGGATTGTAAGTGTAGAAGAAGAGATTACAGGCAACCTTGCCCCTGAAAAATGACAGTTGTACTAATTACCAAAGAAGAGGAACAGCCTTGCCCTTAAGGGGTCACAGCTGTGACTAATAAAGATAAGTGTGATAAAAGCAGTGGTTTGGGTGGTCGGGAGGGTTTTGGAGGCAGAAGGCCTAGAGACAGAGGAGCCCTGAGGAAGGTGGAACAATCTGGAGAGACACAAAGAACAAAACAAGAAAGAGAGTTGCTGCTGTAAAAGAGCTGCTGTGAGGTCAGTCTGGGTCTGATGGAGTCAGAGCCTGCAGCCATAGCTGAGCTAGGTGAAAGCCTCCAGTCAGAGTCTGCAAGCCACTACTTGCAGTTGTAGTCCAGTAGGAAATAGCCAGCAGTCAGAATCTGCAGTTGGACCCTACAGCAGGAGCTTGCTATAGTCAGAGTCAGGATGGCTAAACTGTAAAGAAGAATAAACTGGGACCCTTTTCATGTTGTTGAATGAGACTCTGTATCTTTCCTCATTTCTGCCCCTAACGAGAGGCCTGCAACAGGGATGGCATGTAATACCCAACTAGCGTGGATGAATGAGTTCAGGGTCTATTCTGGGTGCATGGTGGGGTTTAGGGGACTGGGGGCAACAGGACAGGTCAGCTCCTGGATGTGTCACCTCAGGGCAGCCTGGCCAGCTTGGCAGTGGGGAGTAGGACCACTGATGCTTGCCCCAGAACAGGTTCTTTAATAAAGCATTTCAGCACATAGTGAGTCATTAATTACACCCAATCCACAATGCTAATAGTAGTAATATTAACTTTAAAAAAAGAATTTACCATATTCCATACCATGTGCTGGCCCTCGCAGGCATCACGCACCTCCTCCTATCCTGCCTTGCCCAAAGAGCCACTGCTGAGCTCCTGCTTCTTGTTATGCTTCATCCTTGCTGCCCAGAAACACCTGGGGCATTGAAGAAATGTTCCCTGCACTCTGTCCCTAAGAATCTGGGACTTCCTGCCTCAGATGAAGCCATTCCCAGGTGGGTTTTCAACAATGCTGAGCATTCCCAAACTGTGTACCAGCATCTCCTCAGCATGACCTTTTGGAGCGCCACCTTTCCCAAGAGGCACAGACAGCAGTGTGGCATCAATGCACCCCTGGGAAAGTCCCACTCTGCCATACTGGCAGAGAGACCACTGGGAGCACGTGGAGCCACATCCTCGGTGCTGTGTTTCCTGGGAGCAGCGCCTCAGCTCCCTCAGCCCACCAGCACACAGCTCAAAGCGCATGAGTGCAGCCCCGCACGCACACCTGTGTACACACACATCCCGGCTCCTGGCTCAGGAATGCTGCCGGCATCCTGCGCAGCTGCCGAGCAGGTTTAGCGGTCACGTTGATCCCGGCTTGTGCTGTATCCGCTTAACCCCCGCACCGGCTTGTCCCCTACTGGGGTCTCTTCCCAAAAATACCACTGCTGTGAAAATGCTCCGCGCCCCTGGCAGCTGTGGAGAGCTAAACTTGCGGCAAAAACCTTGGCACAACCCTTTAACTTGGAATCGTCTGCAGGCAAAGCCAGCTCCTGTTCAGAGCTTCCCCCCTTCAAGATTTTTGCACCCATGCCCTAACTCTCTTTGGCTACCCCATGGCCGGCTTATTTTTTACCAAGTACTCCAAAATCTCATCCCAGTGATAACACCTGGACATGGCACTTCTCACTGCATGGCAGCTTTCACCCAGATTTGCTGGAGTTTCTTGCTTCTTCTGCAGCCTGGGGGGGTTCTGTCCCACTTCAATAAATCTGCATTTCACTGTATGATTAAATAGTTCCTCCCTTTGGTTTCTGTAGTATTTTCAAGTGGTTTAAATTCTCAAGTATTGACACACGACAGAGTAATTTGTAACTCCCAAAAATAACCTGGCACACAGGCTAATGACACGCTCCCATAATGTTTGACCATTCATCCCACGTATGGCTGTATCGCAGAAACACGTAGCTGCTGAGCAATCTTCACAATGGCCAAGAGGTGGAGGACTTCATCAGGGCAAAAGGGTTGGATAAAGTAGATGTTTGTAGTTTTAACTTCAATATATTGCAGTTTTAAACAAAACCTCTAAGGCTTCACCCCGGGGTTTAGGTAGACACCCAGCGCATTCCTGGCAGCAAAAAAAATAAGGCCCGAGGAGTGCTGGAGCCCAGACACGTCTGTGGGATGGAGTTAGAGGGATACCCAGGTCCCTCCGGGGGCTCAGGGACCACCCAGGCAAAACAATGTTGCATTGATTTAAACGAGCCTCAATCATCACTCCTTTCTTGGACGGATGATTGTTTGTTAAGTCTCAGCCATCTGCATTGGGACACAGAAAGCGCTTTGCAACTACCCCCTACCAGCAGAAGCAGCAGCTTCAGGGCTTTACAAGGGCACAGGATGGTATAACAGCCTCAGCCCTTCTGGGTGGGTCAAATGCTGGAACAGTGTGTTAGACACCCTGTCTGATGGGCGGAGGGGCAGGGGGGGAAAGAAAATTAAAAATAATAATAAGAAAAAAAAGAATAACCAATCCCCAATCCATACATATATATCAGGGGCAGAGGGGGAGAGACTGATTTTGACTGCCTGAAGTCAGTGTCTGGCAGCTTTATCTCAAAATCGGTGATCTGAGTTACACAAAAAGAACGAATGGAAAGTTGATATGCTTTGAAATGTGCCGGCAGTTTTCCCTCCTCTTAAATTACCAATTTGTCTTTTGCATAGATTTTTGTGTATCTTGTTTTTATTCTCTGGTCACTTTGTTTGCTTTATGCAACAGGCAAGAGAGCAAATTTACCTTATTTCCTGTCTGTTGCTGGGTTGGCTTTACACATAGCAACAAGGAGGAGAAAGCCTTTTCTTTTTTTTCTTTTTTTCTTTTTTTTTCTGGTAGTAAAAAACAGCCTGCATCTCTAAAAATCACATTGGAGACACTGAAGGAAAGGAAAAGCTCTGTCCTCTTTTCTCTTGCAGTCTTGTCATGTTTTACCAGTGATAAGTTGGTATGCCTTGCCTGTCCCACTAAAGCACCCCTCAGCCATCTCCCTGCAATAGAATAGTGCTCTGTTTCCCAACCACAACAGAAAAACAGTCAGTCTTCAGGGCAGCTCCTGAAACAAGAGGGAATGGAGAGAGCCAGGAACATGCAAATATGAGTTTTATTTATTTATAGATTAAACCTCTGAATGCCCAATGACCTGGCAATGTGAGTGCCCCCACTGCCTTTCATCCAAGCCCAAATTGCATACTGCTGAACAAACATCAGCAGAGGTGATGGTGATGATGACCACCATGATGACAACTAGACTAATTGAAATCTTCAAGCACACCTGACTCAGATTTAACAGCTCTGTCCTTTTTTATTCTTTGGTCCAACCCCCCCATTCCAATGACTTTTCAAGACAGGTATGTTACATCCTCATTCACCCAATGGGGAATAGAGGCAAGGCAGTGGAGGGTTTTGCTGGAATGCAAATTTCAGGAATTCAGGAAGAGCATTCAGGAAATCCCCTCACAGTTCTCCGTTTTGCTTTTGCTTCTCATAGAAACAGAGATTAAGCAACAGTGTTGACTGTGTCTCTGCCACATCCCTCCCAGTTTGTGATTTTCAGCCCACAGGAGCTGCCTCAACTCCAGATGCAGGTGTTTCAGAGCTGTTCTGTGGAATTTGGCAGCTCAGCTGGGTGGAGAAAGACCCACATCTTCCACCCGGGTGAGGAAGATAGCAAAGCACTCTGAACCACATTACTAGCCTCCAGGCTCCACCTAAGATGGTGCTACCAGAAATCAGCTTCAAAGCTCTGCCACTCCAAGAACACCTTGCAAAATACTTACCCTGTGAGTGCTGAATCCTCCTTTTGCACGGAGTCCCCAGCATGTGGCTTCACCCCATGGTGTGCTTTTGGGCTCGAAGGGTGAAGCACTCTGGCTTTGGACTGGGATGAACCCCTCTTTCCTGGCCCCTACAGCCCCTGCAAAGCTGCTCTGTGAGACAGAGATATCATCTGCTTAGGTCAGAGATATCTTCTTTCCCAGCAGGGAAGACACCTTTGAGGCCTGCATGAGGGTTCTTCCACCAAAATAAAAACTGGGCATCAGCTTTGGGGAATCTTGGCAAATCTTTGCTGACATTTAGCCTTGTTTGACCTCAAAGAGTAGGAGTTACCTGTCCTGGCTCAGAAACCGGGGAGAGACATGTCCCAAGATGAGTCAGGGGAACACGGGTGAGGCCAGATGCCTCCTGCACAGAGAGCTGAGGGCTTTGTGCCATCTAACATTCAGGTGAATCCAAAAGTCCCAAAACCCAGGGATGACAGGCATGCCTCCCAGCAGAATGATACCTCATCCTGCCCTGCTGTGCATTGCCAAGCCATGGGCAAAATACTTCTTTGCCCCTGAGGGATGAGCCTCTGTCCTGAAACAGGCTGGTTATTGTACCCAAGTTTTATGCTGGAGATGAATGATTCTGCTGTCATTTGGGGTTTCCTTTGCCTCCCTTCTACCTGGTGTGGGAGGCAACACAAAGAGACAGATCCTACAGGAAGCAGATCTTGCAGTCTGTGTGAGGACAGCAGGAACATCCAGGGAAGAAATTATGGGCCTGGGACAATTTGAAGTCACCTGGCAGATGGTGGGCATCTCACTTTGGGGCATTTCCCTTTGGTTTGTTTTTAAACGGTCTGTGGAGTTGTACCCAAGACTCATGGAGCTTTTTATGAAAGGAATGGAGACAAAAGGGAAACAGTTTTCAGATCATCATAGCAAAAGGTCTCAGTGTCCAAGGGAGGAACAGCTGTGCAGGCTGGGAATCTTCTGCAACAAAAACACACCACAGGAAAGGTTATAGCACAGCCTGCAAAGTTACAAGGGACAGAGTGTGATTGAATAGAAAAGGACCATTTGTCTTTTTCTCCACTGCAAGAATGAAGGCATCAAAAAAGCTTATCAAGTGGCAGGATCAAAACAAGCCCCAAGGAAGTGATTTTGCACCCAAGCAGAGCATTAGATTGGGCAGCTGTTTGGCACAGGATGTTGCAAATGCCTAAAATTTATCTGTCTTCAAAAATAACTAAACATATTAATGGTAGAAAAATTTACTGAAGGCTATTATGTATAAGTACACTTCTGGCTCAAGCAGTCTGAGTCACAAAAAAATGTTGGAGGTTGAAGAAATATTTTGGGGAAGTATCACTTGTCCTTACACCCTTCCAAGAGTGGACTTGCATGAAGACAAGTGCTGGGATAGATAGTCCTTGTGGGCTATTTCTAGATTCCAGAAGAGAGAAGCAGTCAGGACTGAAACTTCATGTTGGCCTTGACAAGTTTGCTATCTACCTGTGTGAATCTGCCCTAGATCTCACTGCTGTGCTGTGCAAAGCACCTCCCAGAGGTTCGGGGGGGACAGGACACATGGCCCCCAGCAGGTGGGGACAGAAGATAGTGCCTATCAGGACCTGTGCAAGCAAGTCCTTGGAGATAAGGCAGTGTCTGGGGAATCACTTAGTGCAGTGCCTTGATAGAGCAGCAGCTGCTGACTCTCAAGCCAAGAAACCAACCCTGAAGGTGATGAGATAAAGTGAAGGCAGAGGGAAACCATGACCTGGCAGTGAGAATTTTCAAATTTCCTTTTTCATTCCTGTGACACAGGAAAATGAGATAAAAACGGAAAATATTCAAAGCAATACATACCTCAAACAGGCACAGCTCATCCCAGCTGACCCAGATGCAGCTGCAAGATCAGGGTCTGAAAGCTTGTGCAATATCTTCATGGTATTTACTGTCAAGATGCCCTGAGAGCTGTACGAGGAATGGACTGGCAGGAGCAGAATTCAATGTCAAAAGATAGGAGCACTTTTCAATCTTCTGGGCTGTTTTTACAGCTGTGTCTATAAAAGAGGCAAGTTCACTGTCCCCAGAACAGCCTCCAAGCCTTCTATTACCCCATTTTAGTATTTTCCATTGGGTGGCTGCACACTGCACTCTGTACACCAAGGGCTCTGCAAAGCACTGTCATCCCTCTCTCCGTGTGCAAAGTATCTCTGTTGCAGCTGGTGTCAGTGCTGACAGAGAGACTCAAAGTCTCGTGTCTTGCTCAACAAACACCTCCAATGTCAATAAAATATGGCTCAAATGGCCCCATTGCCAAACTAATGACCACAAAACACCTGAAGGGCAGGATGCCATCCAGAGGGACCTGGACAAGCTTGAGGAGTGGGCCCACGAGAATCTCATGAGGTTCAACACGTGCACTTGGGTCGGGGCAAGCCCTGGTATCAGTACAGGCTGGGCATGAACAGATGGAGCAGCCCTGCCCAGAAGGACTTGGGGGTGCTGT
>JAODKT010001744.1:7195135-7206063 GCA_027576195.1 Cossypha heuglini
TGGGCAGCAGGGCAGGGAGGGGATTCTGCCCCTCTGCTCTGCTCTGCTCTGCTGAAACCCACCTGGAGCACTGCAGCCAGAGCTGGGGTCTGTGGTATAAAAAAAGCACAGACCTGTGTGCTAGTGTAGAGTACAGTGGCTGGGGTAGAGTTAATTTTCTTCACAGTTGGTTTTCTTCACAGTTATGGGGCTGTGTTTTGAGTTTGTGCTGAACACAGTGTTGATACTATAGACATGTTTTTGTTATTGCTGAGCAGTAACAAAGAGCCAAAGCCTTTTCTGCTTCTCATACCACCACACTGGTGAGAAGACTGCGGGTGCAGAGGGGGCTGGGAGTTGATACAGCCAAGACAGGTGATCCCAACTGACCAAAGGGGTATTCCAGACCATATGAAATCATGCTCAGTATATGAAGTGTGGGGAAGAAGAAGGTAGGGAGACATTTGGAGGGATGGTTTTTTGTCTTCCCAAGTAACCATTATGTGTGATGGAACCCTGCTCTCTTGAAGATGGGTGAACACATGCCTGCCCATGGAAGGCAGTGGATTAATTCCTTGTTTTGCCTTGCTTGCATGCACGGCTTTTGCTTTTCCTATTAAACTGTCTTTATCTCAAGACACAAGTTTTCTCACTTTTACTGTTCTGATTCTCTGCCCAGTCCCACCACGGAGAGTGGCTGCCTGGGGCTTGGCTGTTGGCTGGGGCTAAACCACTACAGTCAGAGAGGTGGTGGATGCCTCATCCCTGGAAACATCAAGACCAGGCTGGACAAGGCTCTGAGCTCTGCTGTAGTTGAAGATGTCCCTGCTCACTGCTGGGGGTAGAACCAGATGCCCTTTAAAATCCCTCCCAACCCAAGCCACTCTGATTCCATGATTCAATAAGTGAGAATCCTTTTGTTTTCTCCTGCTTTATTTACCAAGGCTTTGGAAATACCTCCATGGATTGGAACAGCCAGGAGCTTCAGAGCTCCTATTTTCCAAGAGGCAGATAAAATATTACTCAAATGGTTTTTATTATTTATTAATCATCAGAATATGAGGAGTAACAGCAGGGTAATTTGATTGTGCTCTGTTATCAGAAGTTTTGACAGCTTTTGCAGGTTTCTAGACAGCAAGTAGATGTGAAAGAAGCATATATGTATATATATTTCATCTACATGTGAAAGGCAGTATGTGAGTGACTGTAAACAAAAGATTTGGAAGGTTAGGGCAGTAGAGTCAATGGGATAATATTTACATGTATGAAGAAACCCCACAGAAAAATGCCCTATGGTATTGAAAATTGCTCTGAAAAAAGCAGCTTTATAGTATTACAGGACAAGCTAGGCACACTGTGTGCAAACCCTTCCTTCTAATTTCTTTTGCTCATAAGCGTTCAAGTAAATGAAAATATGTCTGTCTCACTCTAGGGAAAAGCCCTGCATTTCTGAAGCTGAGCATGTGTTCTGATGCTTAGGGAACAATCTGAGTGTTCTGGCAATGCTTACCAGAGCTGCACTTAAAGAAAAAAAAAGAGATAAATATATTAAAAATGGATGCTGAGAGGAAAACACACTTGAGGTGGAGAAAGGCTTTTATCTAAGTTTTGTGGCCTTCGTGGAATGCTGGTTGCTTATTTGCAGAGAGAAAAAATCGCTCCTCAGGAAGTCCTTACTGATTCCTCTGGTTCCCCTTGCATCCTGCTCTGTACATTTTTCCTGAGGAAGGAGAGGTTTTCAGGCCTCCACCCCACGGGGCTTTTCTGCTTTACCCCACTCTCATACTGGAGGGGCATCGTGGAGAGAGAAATAGCTAAAACTTGCCTTTTTTGGTTCTTCTTGACCACTGGCAAGTATGTTCACAGCTTTTTTAACTTCCCCAGGGCAAAAGCAAATAAAGGGCCTTTGATTATCTTGGAGATAAGGAGATGCATGACCAGACTACAGCCAGTTTATCCAGTTGAAAGCCTCCCCTGCAGCAACAGTGAATGTGTCAAATACAAGAAGAAAAGCATATTGGTTTAAAGCACTGCACAAATGAGGGTGCAGATGGCAAGGCTTAGCTCTTAAACTCCCTCCCTTCTACCCTTTCTAGATCCTTAAAATGTCCACACATAGGAAAAACAAACCCATTTGAGATAAAAACCACAGCTTATTGTTTGGTACAGCATCACAGCTTTCTCCATCTTTAAAATGGGAATTCTGCAGAGCAGACTGGGCCTGATGTGCATCCAGACACAAGCATGGCTGTTGGCTCTTTTTGTACCCTTCCTGCCCTTGAATTGACAGCTGAAGACTAGAGGAGGCGAAGAACCCATTCCACAGGCCAGGCAGAAGATCTGAGATGTGCTGGATGGGACAAGGAAATGGGATGTGCTAAACCTACTGCGGATTGAGAGCTTCAGATTGGTGCAGCCAATGGATTTCCTGTAGGATGGAGAAGCACGAGGTTAATTAATGGAAATCTCATAGCATGTAAACAAGTCTGGAGGAGATTTACCTGGCCCTGCAGGCAGCTCTAGATGGGGATTGAGATGTTGGCACAACAAAGCATTGAGGGACAGCACCTGCAGGGCACAGCCGTACTCTACTTTGTCCATGTGCCCCAGGGACCCTTTTGCAGGTCTAAGCCCTCCAGTCTCAGTCACAAAAACAAGGCAGGAATATAACTGTGGTTGCCCCAAGGTCTGCAGCAGAGTGCTGATGGAAATAGGGTAACCAGCAAGGGGTGGTTGGAAGGGACAGGAATGCAGAGCAGCTGGTGGAGCCAAGAGGAAGATGATCAAACCCCTGAACAGTCCCTGCAGGCTTTCATCCCTCCCTTCTCCAAGAGGGTGTGTGAGCACTGCTCTCCAACATGGACAATGCTGGAGGGTTTCAGCCTTGTGAGCTCAGTGGTTTTCTATTTTTTTTTAGGACCCCATAGAAGTTCTTTCCAAATTTCCATGGGAGAGCAAGCCTCAGAGTAGAGACAACAGCACTTCTCAGCATGCTCAGGCCAGGCAGGAAGGCTTCTCCAGATTTATTCACCCATCTGGGAAATTTGCATTAATTACCTTCCTGGTGATTCAGGCTCCTGCAGGAAAGTTCAGCCTCTTCCTTTCTACCTATGAGTGCACAGAGCAGTTTTCAAGGTCTGTGCAAGGGTGTTCCCCTGCCCAATTCTGCTTCACACCCACCACAGAGCAGTTTCCAGAGTTCACAGCCTACTAGTGCACACAGCCGAGTGAGACATTGCATGTACCCACAAGCCCTACAAGCAGTTTTTCAGAAGAACATCTCTTTGTTAGGAAGTTGGAGGTAGAGATGCTAAGGGAGGATCCTCTGCCCCTAACCCTCTCTGAACATTTTCACCCAAGAGATTCTTCTCTGCTGTTCTGCCACCCAAGCCTGCTGGCCATGCCTTGGGCTTGGTGCTTATGCTGCAGTTTGGTTTTCTTCCTCTGGACCTGTTCATATTTATTGTGGGAAGGGTCATGAAAAGGCCAAATTCAGCCTCAGCAAAGCAAGATCCAATTAAACTCACTTGGCTCTCCCTGTTTCCTGATGGAAAGTCTTCTTGTGGACAGTTTTCAATGCCTCAGGCAGGACCTGAGCCATGCATCTTCATCTATGCCTTGTTGGGCCTGCATTTTAGTTACTGGAAGAAGGTGTGCATTGCTGCTGGAAACCAGCCCATGGAGACCACCCAAGGTATGGCAATGAGTGACAGCATTGTAAGCTCAGCTGATAGCTCAGCTGATAGCTGATATCATGCCATTCAGCACAGAACATGGTGTTGGTGTCCCCAAGCCAGGAATGATGTGAGACCAGAGAGCCTCCTCCTCCCCCTCACTCACGTTCTGCAAAATGGTGTCCGTCCTCACCATGGCTTCTGCAGAAATACAAGGAGCTGCTTGCTCTGAGGGTAAAACCAGGGTCTGGTGAATCCACCAGGCAGCTGCTCTGTGCACTCCACCTCCTTCACTCTGCTGCCAATGCCTGCCTAACACAGATGGCTCATCCCCAGGAATGAGGATAGCTGTTAGTCCCTCCTCGATGGGCACCCACTCTCAAGGGATTGAGTCCCAGAGAGCTGACCCTGGGTGAGGTGAAGGTGAAACACTGGGGATGTTGGCTTAGGCTGATGTCAGAGCACACCCCATGCTCCCTCATGCAGAGCACACCTTATCCTTGTGATGCTGGAATCCACACCATCTCAGCCACACCAGAATGCTGGAGACAGGGATATCTTGTGTGGCAAGAAGAACCTAAAACTCTAGCTCCCAACACAGAAACTATTCCTGGGACTGAACAATATGGATACCCCAGTCACAGCTCCATCAATAAAGAATTATGTTCCACAGGTTGCTGCTTTGGAGGCGGGTAACAGTCACTTCAGGCTTCAACAGAATCCTGATGGGTCCCTTCCAACTCAGCATTTTGTATGATTCTCTGAGATCACGAATATCTGAGGACCACAGCACATACCACCACCCCTGTGGGCAGCTGGAGGACTGTGTCTATAGCTGGCAGCTTGAAAAGGCTCAGATATTCTGCACACTGAGTCCAGAATGGAAGGTGTAAGGTGACCTGAACAGCCAGGTACACAAACTCTTGGAAATTCAAACCACTAAGGTCACAGTCACCACACTCCTCAGGCCCTGGAATCACAGCTGAAATAGCATTGTAATGCACTTATAATTTATTCATCAGTGAATGGGAGCAGCAGGCATTGTGATGGCACTCTTTTATCAAGCCCTTGTGATGGACTTCATCCATTTTAAAAGAGCAAACTGGAGCTGAAAGGCCAAAAAAAAAAAAAAGGTAAAGCCAATTTTATTCAAATTAAAACAAGCAGAATAAAAGGCCAAATCAAAATAGGGAAAAAGAAAAAGCTCCACTAAAGATCTGTTTTTTCTCTTCATTTTTCATCTCCTTTGTTCTGAATCTTCCAAACTTTGCATTACTCTATTGGTGGCTACTTTGATGCAGGAGGCTCCTGTTAACCCACATGCTGCTGACTGATGCTCAAAAGCAACTTTTCATCCCTGGGATAAGGTCTGCCTGAGGATCAGCTTGCCCCATTTTAGGTGAAAGACAGCCAGAAGGAGAATTGCAGACAGATTTTATTCTCAAAGATTGACAATTACTTCCCTTGAGTACTCTAATGCTCTGCTCCCCAGATAGAGGAATCTATATAGGTGTGGATGTGAAGGTGACGACACTTGAACAACTGTTCTTTTTTTTTTTTTTTTTTTTTTTTTTTTTTTTTTTTTTTTTTTTTTGAGGTGAGACTCACACCAGGCAATAATACTGCATTGTTCTCTTGGGCAGCAGACCAGATAACCACACTTTGATTTTCCTCACTAAATGTTCAGGGAGTCTTATGGGGAGATCTTTCTTTGGCATCAGGGCATTTATGTCAGGGCTGAGATCCATCATGATGGTGCTTGTCTGTTGTCTGGTCTGGGACTGAGGTATCTAGTGTAAATAAAAGACGTAACCTCAGATTCCTCTGTTACTGCCCCTCCACGGCAGCAAAACCAGCCTGCAAACCCCAGGTGCTGTTTCCTCTTGTTGCATGGGCAATGTGTGCTGCTGCTGGAGATTTGCAGCCAGCCAGGGCAATGGAAGGAGACAGAGGAAATAATCCTGACCCCTCTCTCTGTCTTCCTCACCCCTACAGTGGTCTTGGCAAGAAAAAAACAGGGTAAAATTCGGGCAGTGGGGAGACCTATGAACTCTCTAACTGGAAGAGGAGCTGAGTCCAGAGCACATTGACATAGGAGCATGTGAATTTTCACTTTGGGCAGTCTGAAGGACAAATACTAAAGAACTGGTTGGACAAATATATCTTAGACTGTTTAGAACCAACTTTGGGGCAGGAAAACAATGAGGACCTCCAGGTGTCCTGCTCTGTTTCAGTACAGCCCAAGGAATAGTTGCTTGCTTTTTGAGCTATGAAAGGCTCCTGGTGGAGCTAAACAGAACTGTAAGCTAAGCAGAACTCCTACTCCCTGCCTGATCTTCTTCATCACTTTGCCATCTGACCTGCTGGGGGTAAGAAGGTGCTAAAGTCAGCCCAGAGTCCCCAGGACTCTGTTGATATTTCATCAAAGCACAGAAGTAGGGAGGAGGCAGGAGGAGAGGAAATAGTGTTGATGGTGTTGATGATATTGTCTTTTAACCCAGGTGAATCCAGTTCCCCTGTGGAAGGAGGAGGTATCTCATCCTTTGAGCCACCCAGGAAAGATATTAGATAAAGCAGTGGAAAGTATCACATGAGAGGATTCTGTCCTAAGAATGGAGTCACACAGGCACTCCCACATCTTCCCACCTCTTGTCCTCTCTCTGACAGCTCATGGAGCAGTAACCCTCTAATGTGACACCAAGACAGGTTTGCATTTTCAAAGCTTCTGCTGTGCTAAGCAGAGGAGTTAACTCTCAGTTTGTCATCCTTTGTGAACACAGCTCACAAGAAGAAAGAAATAAATGAGGAAGTGAGATATTAAAAACGGTTGATAAGAACAAAGCGGAAAAGACTTGGAAGTTTTCAAGTCAGATTTAACCTATTGCACTGGGGGCACCTTGAGGTCCAGTTTACAGTGACAAGTTCTGGTGCTGGGGACTAGATCAAGGGTATGCGTAGCCTCCTCCTCTCCCAGTGAGACTTCCCCTTCCTGGAGCCCCATGTTCCCACACCAGACTCTATTTCTTGTTCTCTGAGCCCAAAGAACAAACTAATTAATTCAGGTGAAAATAAAAGAAAATAGAAGAAGGGACAATACTGTTTGTGACAGAGCACACCCCATGTAAAGCTCTGCTTTCAGGTGAGTAGTGACCATCCATGGGAGACCAGCTGAAGGAGGAGGAGAGAAGGCTTCATCCTTTCATTATGATATACCAGAGGTGATTGGAGGGGAGAGATGCCATATGATAAATCAAAAAAGTTATGCTAGCCTCAGGGCAGCTTGGGTTCAGGGAAGGGGACACCAGGCAGAGCAGCTGAGCCTCCCTGGAAGCACAGGCAGAAACGCAGGCAGGAGCCTTGGAGCCAGGCTGCACAGGCTTCAAAATGCTCTGTTGCTCCAACAGTTTCTATTTTCTTTGAGTGCTGAATGTTTTTGCAGGAAAGGGAAAAAAATCAGAGCGGAAAAAGACCAATATCCTTTCTAAAAGCAGACCCAGTGGAAAATTTGCAGTATGCTCTCTTGAATACACCAGGGCCTGCTTTACTTTCTGCCTTGCATGATTACATCTTGCGTTAGCATTCAAGACAGGCAGCAGGCGGAGATAAATCGTGAATAACTCCAAACTTTGCTTCTTCTATCTCTTCCAGCATTAGGCAGGTTCAGACAAAGCCTATGCTGGAGGCTGGCTGCAAGAAAAGATGTTTTGAGGGCAATGCAGTACCAAAAGAACTTGGCTCCTGTGCATTTTTCACCAAGCATGAGCAAATCCATGTTTTACCAGCAAGCTGGGATGCCCTATTAACAAAGCAGGTCTTTGCTGGCTGGCATCAGCACAGAAGTCACAGCATGTGTTATGTCCATCAACTAAAGACAATTTAAGAAGCATACAAAGATCCATTAATATGTCCTGAGAAGTAAAACAAAGGTGGTGGAAAGGCTGGATGAATGTCTTTTGAGGAGCAGCTGAGGACTTTGGGCTTGTCTAGTTTGGAGAAAGGGGGTTCAAGGTAATGCTGTCTTACAGATTCCTGAGGAGGTGAAGTGGAGAGAGAAGTACTGAGCTCTTCCTGGTATCCAGTGACAGGACATGTGGGAATGGTCGAAAGATGAGCCAGGAGAGGTTTAGATATGGCATCAGGAAGCATTTCTTTGCAGAGCGGGTGGACAGACATTGGAATAGGTTTCCCAGTGAGGTGGCTAATGCCCCAGCCTGTAATTGTTTAAGGGGCATTTGGATAATGCCCTGAATGACACTCTTGAACTTTTGGTCAGCCCTGAATTGTTCAGGCAGTTGAACCGGATGATTTCTGTAGTCCCTTCCAACAGAAATAGTCAATTATTTTCTGTTCTATTCCACTGACATAAATAAAAAGAACATGGGATCAAACTTCCACCAGAAAACACACACAGCATGGTACTGCCCAGCCTCCAAGGAGTTTCTCTGACAGTGTTTCATGATCCAGCCCTCCAGCCCCCTGCTGAGGAAGTGAGAGCTGAATTAAGCAGCTTTCAGTAAATATGAACTCACTCCAAGGTGGTGAAGAGTGAACTGTAGCCACTGACCTGTGCCAGTGGTTGACCTGTCCCCGTAGGGGAACATACACTTTATTTCAGTAGTCAGTCAAGCTGCAGAGGGACGAGGGATGTTCCTCCGTATTACCCCTGCGGCACTGAGCAAGAACTCATTCCAGCTTCATGAGAAAATTAATGCCAGTCCCCATAGGGACATTGTCCAGGGTGAGATGGGATTGTGCAAGAGCTGGAGTATTTCATAGCTTGGAGGAAATCACAAGCCCTGGACTGGGTACCACTGACAGCGCTGGGGCACCTTTGGAGAGGGTAATGGGGGTGACCCTGGGGAAAGCTCAAGAGGCAGGAAAAGGGCAATAAGAGCAGTCTCAGGACAAGGGGGAGGATGCCTTACTTTTCACTGGGAAATGGCAAATTTGTCCCAGGATCAGCTGGAGCTTGGGAAAAACCATCTGCTTCCCACTCTCCTCCCTGGGCCAAGGTCTGGAGAAGGAGCCAGAGCCAAGGCTGCCAAGTGTCAGGGGGAGACTTCAAGGTCTCCCTGCAGTGCGGGCTGCCCGAGCTGCATGATCTCCCACCAACACACGGGGCCCTGGCAGTCAGTCCTGTGCCTTTGGGAAAGTCCATGGCTTTGGAAAATGCAGGAGATTGATCTAGTGGTCACCCACTGGGTGACCACACCTACAGGGTCATCATCGGGATGGGAAAGCATGGGAGGTGATGGGGCAAAGAAGGTTAAAGACATGTAACGATGTAGGGATGATGGGACACATCATCCAACCTGTTTGGCCAAGGAGCAGGTGCCTTTGTGAGGTGGCCTGAGCTCTGCCATGTGCAGAAGGATGCCAAGCAGAAATGGGTCATCATCCTCCCGGACAATTACTGTTATTTTTCTTTCTTTATTTTTAAATTAATATTATTTATGTTATTCATTAAACACTCACTAAGGGACACGTGCTGACTCATGTTTACTGTTTGATATATCTCTACACTTCTGCAAGCATTTTTCACCCTTAGCCAAGCCAGGGAATGGCAGGAAGCCTAGAAATGGCATATTCTGGTGTGACTACATGGCACATTCTGATGTGACTACATGGCACATCTGTGGAGAATGTGAGAACAACATGTTGGGGTGACGGATGGCAGCTGCCTATTCATGTCCTACTGCAGCTTGGGAGCTGCTGCAGGATTTTTATGGGCCTCTCAGTCATGTGAGTTCACTCCTCAGAAACCACGCTCTGTACAAAACCATCTGTTTTGTGATCAGGGTGCCTGTCAGTGGGCCTACCATGCCCTGTTGTAGCCACTCATGACCTGTGACTACCTGGACAGCCTGGATGGATGGACGAATTGTGTGAGGTTCAATAAGGCCAAGTGCCAGGTCCTGTCCCCAGGTCACAACAACTCCTGCAACTCCAGGGTGGGGATAGAATGGATGGAAAACTGCCCAATGGGAAAGGACCTGGGGACTGCTTGATAGGAGCTGAACATGAGACAGCAGGTTGCCTGGGTGGACAAGAAGGCCAATAGTATCCAATAATAATAAAAGCAGCGGGATTAGGGAAATGATCCTTGCCCTGTACTTGGCACTGGTGAGGCACATCAAGTGCTGTGTCCAGTTCTGTGCCCCTCAATTCAGGAATGAGATTGAGGTGCTGGAGCAAGTCCAGAGAAGGGCAAGAACTGGTGAAGGGTCTGGAATCCATGTCCAGTGAGGAGCAGCTGAGGGCGTTTAGCCTGGAAAAGAGGAAACCCAGGCGGCCTTTATCACTGTCTGTAACTCCCTGACAGGATGGTGTAGCTGGAGGTCAGTCTCTTCTCTCAGGCAACCAGTGACAGGGTGAGAGGGTGTAGAATCACAGAATAAGCTGAATTGGCAGGGAACCACCAGGATCATAGAGTCCAACTCCTGGCCCTGGACAGGGCACCCCAAGAGTCACACCCTATGCCTGACAACATTGCCCAAATGCTTCTTGCATTGTGTCAGGCTTGGTATTCTATCCCTTCCCTTGGGGAGCCTGTTCCAGTTCCAACTACCCTCTGGTGAAAAACTTCTTCCCGCTATCCAAACTAAACCTCCCCTGACACAGCTTGATGCCATCCCCTCGGGTGCTGTCACTGGGCACAGAGATCAGTGCCTGTCCTCTCCCCCTCATAAGGCAGCGGTACCTGCAGCGAGGTCTCCTTTCATTCTCATCTTCTCCAGGCTGAACACACCCAGTGCCCCCAGAGTTCCTCACACGGCTTCCCCTCAAGGCCCCTCAACATCCTTGAGGCCCTCCTTTGGACACTCGCTAACGGCTCAATGTCTCAAGCTGTGGCAGGGAAGGCTTATGTAGGACATTAGGAACAATTTCTTCATAGAAAGGGTCATTATGCATTGCAATTGGGTACCCGGGGGGCGGTGGAGTCCCTGTCTCCGGAGGTGTTTAAGGGAAGACTGGACGTGGCACTCCGTGGTGGTCTTGGCTCATGGGCTGACCTCGATACTGTCAGAGATTTTTTCCGAACGGCTCGCTGCTGCGATTTTCTGACCCCTCACGCTACACCACAGCCCTGTGTCGCACTTTCACTCCCATGGCTCCTGTCTTTCTTTGGTGTGATTTAGTCTTTTTTTTTCCATTGTGTTTGTTGCTTTGCTTCTCACTTTGCCTTTTGTCTATTTCTGACTGTGCTTTTCTCTTTCTAACTTTATTTTTGACTGCCTCTCTAACTCTGTCTCTGTGTTTCTGTTTCTCACTGTT
>JAODKT010001744.1:7206939-7265015 GCA_027576195.1 Cossypha heuglini
GCACGGGCACGGCCTGGGCAGAGGGGGAGCCGCGCCACAGCCGCCGCTGCGCTCTTAATCTGCTCCTCTAGCCCCAAAGAGCCTCCTGTGGGAACCTCGGCGCAGGGCGAGAGTTCTCCCCTTCCACCCCAAGTTGCCCCCTGGACTCTGCTCGGTGTGTATTTCACAGAATTGTTACGGTTGGAAGGGACCTCTGGAGATCATTTAGTCCCATATTTCCATATCCTTTCAGTACCTGAGGGGAACTTAGACGAAGGATGGGGCAAGACTATTTACAAGAGCGTTTAGGGACAGAACAAGGGGAAATGGGTTCAAACTGAAAGAGAGTTAGCTTAGATACTAGGACGAAATTGTTCATTGTGTGTGAGGGTGTTGAGGCACTGGTACAGGTTGCCCAGAGAAGCTGTAGGTGCCCCATCCCTGGAAGTGTTCAAGGCCAGGCTGGATGGAGCTTGGAGCAACCTGCTCTAGTGGAGGATGTCCCTGCCCATGACAGGGGGGTTGGAACTAGATCACCTTCAAGATCCCTTCCAACCCAAATATTTTATGATTCTCTGATACTTATTTTAAAGTAAGGAGCTTCCAAGCCATGCCTTTATAGCTTCATTCATTGATGGCTAATTTGGGGTAAAGGCAGTGTCTTCCTCAGGACTCCATGGGCTTCAGGGTTGTTTGGCACAATTATTTTTCTACTCCTGTGTCCTTCCTCTCCACACTTTAAGAAGGCAGCCTTCAAAGGGCTGCAGCAGCACATAATGGGTGAAGGTAGACTCAATTCCTTTCTCAGCCTTCCTGTTAATACAAAAAAACTTTTGTGATTGCTATTTCCACTCTTGTGAGTACAGCAAATAAGAAATCTGGCACAGCCATCTCAGAAAAGAACTAAAGGGAGTGTACTTAAATTATCAAAACAACTGGAGAAGGAGGAGGAGTTGCACTTTTTTCTTAAAACAAGCAATTAGAAAACCTTCATTCTTTCAGAAGATGTGTTGCATTAGGCACACTCCTCTGCACTTGATATATGCTTTATCTCTGGCAAAATATTGTCCCCATGAGCTTGCTTCTCCCGGCAGTTAACTGTTTTAGTTGTGGCTCCTGCATCTCCCATTCCTGCCCTTTGGCTTCTCTCAAACTGAAAAAAAAAAATTTGGATGATGTCTTTGCTTGGCTGACGTGCACCTTCAGTGCCTCTTGGCCTCTACAGGTCAAGGTTTAAGAGCTGTGTTCCACAAAGCCAAAATAACCTGTAGCTTGGGGAATAATGGATTTGAGTCATGTTCAGTTTGGCCTCATTGTTTGGAAGGAAAGGAAGGCTTTGGCATGGGACTAGCCTTTTGTAATGAGTTGGCTGGCTTACTCATGTAGGTGTGATAGGTGTATTCTTAGACTCGCCTCCATTATTACTTATTCAGGAAGTCGCTCGAGTCTTTGGTTGGTAACAGTGTCATCTTTACATCCAAATGGTCTGGTGACCTCTTCCTGCACTTACATTACTCATCCATTTTTTTTTCCAAAGAAATCATGACTGATTGAAATAGTTTTGTTTGGTTGGGGAGCTCTCTGGACTGCATATTTGCAGTTTTTCCTGGAAAGAAACTGAAGCTGCCTGAGGAATAATTTGGGGATATGTGTTAACAAGTGTAGATTTAGGCAAGGCTCCCAGTTGCCTTACCTCACCACTATGATTTGGTTTTGGGGTATTTAGTGTCCTTGAACTGTCATGCCTTTCTTCTAAATTCTTTTGACCAATCCTTTGATAGTTTTTTGAGAGTGGGAAGATGAGGTCTCATGATGTTTCTATCCCTCCCCAGCAGTGGGATTCCCTTTGAGTGCCATGGCTAAAATCTTTCATATGTTGTTTCTGTCTCATCTTTCCTCCATGAGGAGCCGTGCATGGCGGATTTTTGTGGTGTCTGATCTTTGGTTATGCATCTTGACTTGTGGTGTCTGATCTTTGGTTATGCATCTTGACTTCTGAGGCACTGAAAAAAGGAGTCCTGTGAGAAGTGATATTCTTGGCTCTCTTTGTCTTAGATCTTCACATGTGTTAGACTCTGCTTATGGAATCATTCGGAGATAAGAGTAATACCCTAACTTTAGTGGGTGACTTCTGCAATGTATCAGTTCTATATGCTGCTCTGAACACATCTTGCATGTGTTTCATTTCCCACATTTCTTAACTTGATGAAATAGTTAACTTCATCTTGTTTTGTATTTTCAGGTTAGGAAGGTAGGATTAGAGGATGCAATTACAGTATGTAACTTTTTTCAACTTTGTGGCAGTGAGAGTTTGGGAATCATGTTCCACTTGAAGTATAGTTTAAGGGCAGGAACTTAGGAGAAAGTACACAGGCTTCTAGGTAAGCTAGAGCATAAATATTTCAAGGAAAACTTGTGGTTAGGATGGCTTTAATAAAAAAAATGTTAGGGATCGTTGATTAGGGAATACAATTGCTTGATTTGTGTTTTGGGAACTCTTAGAGGTGGTCACATCAACTTTTGGCACCTTGTTTGTCCTTGGGGAAATCCGACCTTTCTCTCTGGGTTGTTGAACTAGTGGAATAAACTGAAATGAGGGAAGTGCTCTCTCTGTACCTCCTTGACTTACTGTCTGAAGCTGGTTCAACAGATTCTGGTTTCAGTTGCAAGTCCTGTAGCTCTAACATCTGATAAATTGAAGCAGAGTACAAGTCCTCTGGAATGTTTGTTTAAATGGTAGGTTGTCAAGATGCTGGCTATAATAAAATCAGGGACTTCTTAAAAATTCAGGCACAGGGTCTAAGCATATTTTATCAGCTAATATAGCATGCTCAGATCTGATGCAGTGCTTCGGTTTAGGGGTTTAGGGGAGCAGCCTCCAGGAGCAACAACTGTATGAAGAGCAGCTTGTATCAGCAAGGGATCGTGCAGCAGTCCCCCCACCCCATTCATGTGATCAGCTGAAGGTGGGCATCTGAAATGCAAGTTACATCAACCTTTGTCTTACCTAATGACGGCATTCCCAGTCATGCTCAACAACTTTATAATGTTTTGAGCAGACCTTTAAGTTCCTGACTACCATCCTCAAGGAAGGAGTTGAGCTATTCCATACACTGGTTACCTCTCTTCTTGGCTGGCAAAGGAAAAGTAGTTCAAGGGCAGTGGTAACATAAGTCCTTCAAAGAGGTTGTATTAAGAGCAAATATCTGTCCCTCAGCTGCTGGCAGTAAGAAATTGCCAGTGTGACTGAAGTTCTAGCAGAATCAGTTTTGTTGGGCCTTAGGTACTGGACTGCACTAGGTGAACTTGGTCTTGGAACCAGTCTCACTCACAGAGTGTAAAGGTGAAATATGGGTAGACCTTGTATGTCTAAGATGTTGCTTACATCTGATTCTGTTTTTTGAGTGACTAAGGGAAGATTTTTCTCAGAATGAAATGCTTCATATACAGGTCACAGTGACAATTGCTTCTTTCTTAGCTCAGCTGCGAAGGGCGTGGTGTGATAAGATGGGTCTTTAGATCAGATTCCACAGGGCTATGTGGTAGTTCTGAATTGCTCTGAAAGTGATGGAAATGTGTTTTTCTGGTTTTGCAGGCAGTGCCTGAGCAGCAGAGAACCAAAATGTGCCATAATCTGTAGAACTAAGTGTGAGCAGTTCATCAATGCCACCTTTATGCCACAGCCATCTTTTGTTCATCTGAGAAGGTCCTTTGGTACATGGCAGAACTTCTTCACCTTTAATTTTGAAGCTGATACATAAATGGATACCACCACAACAAAGATTACTATGCTGTAATCTGGGTGCTAGTTGGGTGATAGGTGCTAGTTGGGATAGATCTCAGTGGCTGAGGGTTGTGCAGGGTGCAGTCTTTACCATCTCAGCTGACTGTTCTTCTCTATCTTGAAATCCAGTGTGTTTCCTTAATGCTTGAGCCTTCAGAGCTTGAGGTTTGATGAACCTCTGCCCAATGCTTTGATCAGCCAGTGGATACTTGCAGGACTATTAGAAAGTGTTTCCTGATGGCTTGCTCGAGGTCCTGAATGTTTGGTGCAATTGTACCTTAGCAACAGAACGTCTAATTGTTTTTGAAAAAGATGAGTCTTCTGATTTTTTTAGTTGCATGGTGTTCTTGTGCTGAGAGCCAGGATTTCAGGGAAGGTGCAAGTGAGAAATTATACAAGTAGAAACTTCATTAGCATTGCTCAGAAGCATGATTTGACCAAGTACACTGTGTCAAGAAGAATGTTTAATGAAGACCAAGAGTCAATATTAAAAACTCCTTCAGAGGTGATTCAGGCTGGGTAAATTAAAATTAATATACCTAGCATGAAAGGAAACAAGAAAAATTAACTACATTATCAGAGTTACTATTTTGTATTTTGTAGTTCTTAAGGCAGTTTATTTCATAAGGTACTTTTCCTACTTGAAGAAACATGCCTAGACGCATCAGTTGGAAGGGGAGAAAACCACCAAGCATTCTGATTAGTTTTGTCAAGTAATCTGGGGGCTAAATGCTTGTCAAGGCATTGTTATCCGTGCTTTTTGTAATTCATTAGCCTTATGCTGTATGGAGTTCTGTATTGTATCTCAGCTTCTTCCTGGTGATTTGGTTTCAAAGTAACTTGCAAAATGTGTTAAGTTTTCAGAGCAGGAAATAGTGTACTGATCAGTTACCAGTAACTGATGACAAGAATGAACACCATATTTAAGAGTTTGGTATTGTAGTCTACCTTTCATAAAGCTTAAAGTTAAGTAAATAGAAGTTTTCTAAGAACTTAGAATTATACCACTGGTACAAGATTTAATTCCACAAAAATATCCTTAATGACAGGATAAAAATGTGAGATAATCTCAAGACAAAAACTGCCTTCCATGGGCCTCTGGATTGCAAGATCTTACAGAGTTTCTCTCTGTGTATGTGATCTATTTTTGTTGCCTTTCATTGATGCTAATCAGTGATTTGGTGCAGCAAAGGGACACGGAATTGCAGGTGAGTAGAGCCCTGCTTGCTCCAGGTCTGTGGAGCTCCTGCTCAGTCTCAAAAGCCAAGGAGCCTCTAAGCTGTCAGAAGGCAGGAAAGCGAAAGACCTCTTCCAATGCTGGTTCATGGATCAAAAGCACAGATACGATCCCAGACTCTCAGGCCTGGGGAATACCTGATTGTTCCTCTGCTGTTGCATACTGTTTTATGGATGAAGGTGCCTCTGGGCTGCACAGACTACTCACCCATCCTGTAGCCTGTTGTGGACATCAGTGTATCCTCAGGAGGAGATGTGCTAAATTACAGTGGTAGCTAGCACCCAGTCTTTTCCCTAGGGCTCCACTGATCCTGGTAGGACTGTGGTGTGTGCTGAGTGGTACAGATAGTGGTTTCCAGTTCTGATACTGCCTTAACACAGGAGATTATGTGCGTTTGGATCTTCTTGTATGGCAAGAGGAGAGCTGTAGCACAGCCCAACTCTTCTATCCCGTTAGAACAAAACAGAAAACTTTCCATTTTGGTAAACTGAGTACTGTTCATTTGCCTAATTTTTGTACAGTGGTTTCTTGGATAAGGTAAAATACAGCTTGAGTTTTAGGCTTTTTTATCAGGTAGGAATGCAAGGAACTGTGACTCTTGAAACTTCTTGTATATATATATATACTTATGTGGTTCATTTTATAGGAATTCACCAAAGGTTTTGACTATATAGTGTTAGAAGAGTGGAGGTTTTTGAAACAATTTTTTGTATAAATCCTTTAGATCCAGTATTGCAGTGATGTTATGCCAGTGTCTGAGGGTTTTACACATCGGTAACTTTTCAAAATCTCAATTATGTTTTGACCTTGTTTCTGAAATCACTTTTATGTTGCCTTGCTATTTTACGTGGTAATATATTCATACAGGGTACTTTCTCTTTAATATCACTTTAGGTCTACTACACAATGCTTGTTTTGCATTTGGAGAGTAGGGAATGCCAGAAAAAGAAACCACTTGCAGAACCTTAACTCTGATCTTTGATGTGCAGCTTTGTTGTGTGGTTTATGGCATGTTCATCAGGAGTTCAGGGTAATGAATAGTATGGGCTAAATGATGGAGGTTTTATGCTGAACTTAAATGTAGCTGAGTTCAATTCTGAAATGTCACAGTTATACATTGTCTGCAGTGTGGATGGACTGGAGGTGATGTGACTCGTAAATACAGCTGCTCTTATGATTTGGACTGCACGTGATCAGATGTGTACATACACACATGCATGTAAACAAAACTAGTCAGCTATTTCCAGGATGCTGCTTAGTGTTTTTATCCAGCATTGAGTTAGGGGAATTGCAGTTAATCTTGCTAAACTTTTGTGGTAGTGACTTGCTGAGAAGATCCCATCTTACCAGGCCAATTTGATAGTAATAACTGTGGCATTGTACACCCACCCTTGAAGCACTAGTAGCCAAGAGTAACTAAATTGATTGATTGATTGCCTATCATCACAGTTGCTGAAATATTTAAAATGCATTTGCCCAAAGTGGATTACAAAGAGAAGAAAAATGAGAGCTACTAAATTATGGTATGTTTACGATATTTTGGAATCTTGCTTGACTTAAAGAAATATGACCTCACGACTTCCTGGATGTTCATTTTAAATTGAAGCTTCTACCTGGAGAACAGCAAGAACAGAAAGAGGCTGAATGTTAAATGGGTGACGCTTTGAGGCATCATAGTATTTGTGGTTTAGAAAGAGAAGGCTGCCTGGCAGGCAGGCTGTACCTTACTACTTAAGGTTTCAGTACTATAAGCATAATGTATGTTCCTTTTGGACTGCTTTGCTGTCTTAAAATTGTACAGGTAATTTAGATATTCAAGTAAATAGGCTTTGCTTGAGAAATCTAAGTTGATAGAAGTAAGGACATGTTTGCAGTAGCTTCATGACTCTTCCCTGAGTTACGTATCCTAGTTAAGTATTTAAAACTTATGTTTTAATGTTAATTGTAGCAAAATATTTGAAGAGGTTAAGATGCAAACCCCTCTGCCTTGGTATTGAAACAATGCAAGGACCAGTGTTTAATCAGTTGTGTCACTTGGGTCAATTTTTGAGTGATAGACGCTTGTCCATTGTGCAAAAATTCTTTGGTTTTAAATTAATCTTCAGACATCTCTGCAGCTAGAAACCTTTTGCTCTCTGACCTAGGTAAAAGCTGAAATAATATTCTTTTTTTGCAGTACCCTCGTTGGCCTTATCAAAACAAAAGCCATGCAATGGAGTAGCTTTGACTTACAGTACATTGTCTGAATACACATTTGTTCTTGCACGAAGTCTGCTCGTATAAGCCTCTTATTCGTGAATGTAAACCACACTGGTGTGCAAGTGTTTGCTTATCTTGGCCAGAATAACTATCTGTAAAAGCACTCACCTTTATTGAAAGAATGAGCTTCTTATAATGTATTGAAGAAAACTGAATTTCATCTCTGTGCTCCCAGCTACTTCTCTGCAAAAGAGTAACTGGACCCACACTTGGTAGCTGACTACCTTTCAGCAGTGCATTAAGCAGTATAACTTGAGAGGCTGACATATCTTCTGTATTTTTTAAGTATCTTGTAGCTATTATCTAAATCCCTTCTAATTTGTCATTCATGTGGTAACAAAATGCCCCTACCCAGATGCTTCAGATGAAAGTGTGTGGCGGTTTTTGTTTAAGGTAGAAAGAAAAAGTCTAGTCTGATCTTAATGATACTGCCACTTCAGCGGGATCTCTGTCTAACCTAATTTTTTATTGCTGTGTCCATGTTATTCAAAATGCCAAATAAGAAAGATGCTGAGAGACAACTCTTACTGAAAACTTATTGTTCAATTTCAGTGGATGACAATAATGTTTCTTCTCTTGTATAGTTAGTTCTCAGAGTGTCAAGTGGCTGTTTCTTGAGTCAACCACATCCATGTTTAAACAATTCCCTATAGAGGACCTGTTACTTTTTTTTTTTTTCTCTTTTTTTTTAAAGCACTTCTAAATGAAGGCAATTTGTATTGCTGTATTATCTCCACTGGAACATATAAAATGAAAATTTTGAGACCAACATACAGAATGATTTCCATTTCTCAGTCTCTGCCAGAAATCTGAAAGCATATGTCCTTAAAAATTTGGCTAATATACTTTTTGTGAAATTTAACTAATTCTCTCTTTTTTCATGCTGGTTGCAGTCTTTGATTTGTGTGGATGAAGCTTGGCTGGCTCTGGCCTGAAGTACAGCAATAGTGGCACTACTGGGGAAAACTAGGTAGGTAGGGTAGACTTGATTGAGGCTGTGTACATTTGGGCTTTTGAATTTTGAAACTGGCTGTATTATTGACTGTTTTTTGATGCTGAAGATGGTTTTGGCCTTCAGAGGTTTATTGGCAGGCTCCTTAGGCACTAAAAAGCAGATCTGGAGATTTATTGTAAAATACAGTAGTAACTAAGTAAATGGTCTTGTACCTAATCCATAACATTGCTCCATTTGGAAAGAGATCAGACTTATACTGGCTGCCACTAAGGAAGGATGGAGTAAGAAGTCTGCTAGTCTTGACCAGTTTCTTCTCAGTTTTATAAAATAAGCCTGGGTTCTGTTGCTGTTAGAGGTGATACTCCAATTTCACGGATTCAAGGCAGCCTGCTTGATGTTCAGCTTGGATAAATGACTGTTAATTTTTGCCCAACTTGCAGACTTATCCCACACCTGCTAAGAAGTTGTTCACTTTTTTTTCCACATCTCTAATGTAAGTCATAGACTTATGCTTGGGCTCTTCAACCAGGGACCATATTTTGCCTGCAAAAACCAGCTAAGTAACCTGGCAGTCAACAAAAGCCATGAGAAGCTGTGGTGGGATGGCTGCTATAGGTGTGTGGTACCTTCCTCAGCCAGAGAGCTTCCTGTTGGCAGTTGTGGATGTATTCCTGAAAGATGGACCATGTCAGGTTGAGGTAAGAATCAAGGCCATTCCTGTGCCTCATGAGGATGCAGTGAAATGTCACATGGGCATGTCTTTAGCACGTGCACCACACCTGGCATCTCGTCTGCCACATCCTGTGGGATCAGCTCTGTGTGTGCAATGGCAGAAGCATGGAGGAAGGCTCTAGTATGCTTGGCCACAGAAGACCTGTCATCGTCATGCCACCAGGCCTCTTCATGTGTCTTGGAATCCAAGCCCACCTCAGGCACCTCCCTCTTCCTTCAACTCTTCTTAAACTAGAATAACTGTACTTGAGTCACAGCTGCAGGCTCACATGAGGTCACCACATGTGACTTGGTTGGTGCTCCTGGTGTCTCAGCCCTGTTCCGTTTCATCTTCTCCCCTGCAGCTGCCAACTTTTCTGAGCATGTCGATGACTTTTACCTCCTTAGAAACACAGAATTGTTAAGGTTGGAAAAGACCTCTAGGATCAAGTTCAACCACCAACCCAACACCCACTACCATGTTCACCACTAAACCATATCCACAAACACCACATCCACGCATTTTTGCAAGAGAGCAGTCAAGTTTTTTTGGCCTGCTTACATCTAATCTGTACTTCCAAGATGGCTAGTGTCTGCTTTTAAAACAAAAATAATGTAAGGAAGAGTGTCTGAGTTATACTACAGCAGATCTAGGAGAGCTTTGGCTGGAGGTCAGTTCGGTTCTATCTTTAACTCTTTCATGCTCCAATTTGTTTTGGATTGTGTAGCTTTTTGTTGAGGTTGCATTAGTTCATAGCTGGGGTTATAATTAAGTTTTGGAGGTTTTTTCCTTTCCTTTTCATGCGAAGTACTGAGCAGTGACTTCTGTGCTCTACAAAGAACATTTCACAGAATCAATTAGGTTAGAAGAGACCTCTGAGATCAAGTCCAGTCTGTGACCAGACACCACTGTGTCGACCAGCCCCTAGCACTGAGCACCACATCCAGTCTTTCCTTAAACAGCTTCAGAAACAGTGACTCCACCACCTCCCTGGGCAGTCCTTTTCAATGTCCAGTCGCCATTTGTGTGAAGAAATTCTTCCCAATGTCCAACCTAAACCTCCCCTGCTTCAGGTAAGACTGTGTCCTCTTGTCCTGTTACTGGTTGTCTGGGAGAAGAGCATGACCCACAGCTGGCTACCCTCCTGTCAGGCAGTTGCAGAGAGCGATAAGGTCACCCTAAGCCTCCTTTTCTCCAGGCTGAACATCCCCAGCTCCCTCAGCTGCTCCTCACATGGCTTCACCTCTAGACCCTTCACCAGCCTCACTGACCTTTGAACTTGCTCCACCTCTTCAGTGTCCTTCCTGAATTGAGGAGGAACTGGACACAGCACTTAAGGTGTGGGCTTACCAGTGCCAAGTACAGGGGGAACAAACTGGAACAAACTCAGTGTAACTAGTGGGTTTTTTAGTGTGGTTGTCATCTGAATTCTATGCTGGATCTCTTTCTAGTAAAAAAAAATATATATATTATGAAGGAGGTGTTTTATGGAAGAGGAACATAATGATGGTACTGGCAAGGAGTTTCCTTGTTCTCAGAAAATGCTTCATATTTGTTAGCTGCTTTTGTTTGATGCATAATTTGTACAACTGTAGTAATGCAGAAAAACTAAGGACAGTGAAATTTGGGCTGAGTCTAAAACCCACTTTTAATACTAGGTTGGTGCATTGAATTTGATTCTTAATTTGCAGATTAGTTACTATATGATGTCAACTTGAAATAAGAGCATTATGAGAAATTTACTTATTCAAAGAAAAGTTTGTCTATTATTAGATGCTTTTATGGCAAACCAAATATATCTTCTGCTAGGTAGCAGTCAACAAGCCTTCTTTGGTACATGTTTAGCTGAGCTTTTTGAGATAAAATTTTAAATATTGCCATGTTACCTTTGCTCTGAACACAAATCACTACAATCTGGTGTTCGACTGGGTGAAAGGGAGGCACAGTCCAGAATCTGTTATCTGTTAGGCCCTTTGTGTGGGTGAAGCACAGCACTTGTCCAGAATAGTCTATGGATGCTACACAAACAGGATGAGAGTGCCACTGCAATGCTTTGTTCATCATCTGTAGTGATTGTAAGAGGTGCTCACGTGGAGGACACTGGGCTGGCATTGAAGGAGTACTGTAGACACACTGGGCATTTTACAAAATGTTCTTTTTCTTGTCAAAATGTTCTTTGACAAGAGTGAGAATAATTTAGTGAATAGAGACTAAGCCTTCTATCTGGTTCATATTCATTATTCTGGATAAATTAACACTTTTATGTAAAATACGTGTATCTTATAATAGCATAACTGACTAAATCTGTAGGTAGAAAGTGTTTTTTTTCTTTTTATAGATAACTCATGGGAGAGCTTTCTTCCAAAACAAATTGGACTTGTATGTTTACAAGTACAGTATTTAATTTTGGAATAGCTGAAGAAATTAAGTGAATAGGTTTCAGGCTGCTTAACCATGAAAGCAAAGAGACTTTTTTTTTCAATGAAGACTTCTGCTTATTCCTGATTTTTAAAAATAAGAGCCTGAGCAGTTTCTTGAAGCGCCCAGCACAGAACCTCATGTACTGACAAGTCACACTCCTCTGCACAGACTTTGTCCGTGAGGCAGCTGCGGCAATTCTCTAAGAGCAAAAAATAAAGCTGGGGTTGTGTAACTTAACCTGGGGGAGGAGGGGGACATTCCTGGTGCTGAAGAGAAAGCCATCAAGTCAGGGCCTGGGTACGTAGGCCTGTGAGATGAATGCTATGCAGGCTTCACAAATAAGTCTCAGAGTGTATTGTGGAGGTTCTGGGTAAACTTCTCATTGGAGGAGGCAAAGTAATCCTTTGTCTTGCCTCACCGTTTGAAATGTCAGAGGGACCTGCACTGAGTTCGAAGCCACTCTGCTTTTTTACGTCCCACCTCTGGGATTTCTTTCTTATGCTGTATTAATTGCTCCAGCCCCTTGTGCACTTCCATTACAGCCACCCCAGGTCTTCTCTCCTGTGCTTTGAAGGGTAGGTTCAAAATAAAGCCTCTCAGCATAAAGAAACCAGCATGTGGGATTTGGTGTGAAGTGTGGAAATGTGAAAGGGCTTGCAGTTCTGCAGCACGGCTAGGGAAACAGCCTGGTGTGGCACGTCATGGAGCTGGCACATTCTTGGGGCAAGTTTTGGTTCTCCGGTCAGTTAAGACAAGGTTTGAAGTCTATTACTGACATGCCTCTGAGTTCTGTTGTGCTTGTCACCCCAAGTGCAATTACCCAGGCTATGCCACAACACTGAGCTTAAAACATATGGGCAGAAAGCCAAATTCTGCACTTAGCAAGCACTTTAAATAGAAAACTCCAGCACAACTGACCTGCAGGTACCTTTCCTTTTATAAGAAAGTTGCTGTTTCTAACTGCTTTAATTATAAATGCATTGATAAATACTGTTGTAGATTATTAATTCACTAAAATAATGTTTAGTTACAGCTTAATGTGATTGCTATGTACAGTTTGAGTTTTTGAGAGTATAAAACCTTTACCGTCTCTAATTTTGTTAACCTTGTGCAAATAGGTATAGCAAAAGGAATACTTGGGGCGTTTTCCAATGATACTGTGGCAACCATGGCAAATCACCAAGGTCCACACTAATAAACCACTGAGATCATTTTGTAGTGTTTAAATATGTCTGCAATGCAGCAGTGGCACATTTGACCTGTCTCAAGCACAGCAGTGGGGTCTGTTAGCGACAGGATGATATTTAACACCAGTTGTGAACTGACCCAGCTTAGAGTTGGTTTTGCAGCCCATGCTTAATCCTGTGTTGCCGTGGTTCAGCCACCACCTGTATCCGTGATAATGGATGCAAAGCCAGTACAGTTGCAGCTGTAAATCTTTCACAGCAGTGAGGCCATGTAGACAGAAACTTCTGCTGCTCTGATGTGGCTTCAGGTGCTGGTGGTACAAAGATGCTGGTAGCTTTATTGGTGTTAAAACTTAACCAGACCGAACTTAGTTGCTTCTGTTGGCTTATCCCATATTTTGTAATATGTAAATTCTAATCAAAGCTCATGTTGTGATTGAAGTTGTGAAACCTTCTTGTTTGTGTGGATAGATGGACTGGGGGAAGAGGAATGCTATGCAGGATCTTACTGCCATACTTTAACTATTGAGAAATTCCTGGAAGTTGTATTATATCGTCCTAAGATTTGGCTGCCTGCAGAGCTCAGCTAAATTTGCCACTTTGTTTCATGGCTGTTATGACTGGAAAACTTAACAGCTTAAGCCTCACTTAGTTAAAACATCCATATAGTTATGGGGATTATCTACCTACTAATTGCTTTATGGAGGTTCTGTGACCTTTTTTTGAAAAGGTAAGTATATTGGTGTGCATCTAAATGCCTAGATGAATTTAAGAAATCTTGTGTCACTTTGTTTCCTTTGGTAACAGAATTGAAGGAAACTTCAGTTAGTGAGTTATTGGACGTGACAGTGTAGGTGCATAAACCTGGTTTGGATATTTACTTCTGTGATTGCCTCAGTGCCTTGGAATTTAAGCTATCAGACTTTTTACAGCTTTACAGGAAGCCTCACTGTTGAGGGCATAATTAAAACAAAGCTATTCCTATGTCAGGAACTTGAGATTCTTAGGACAGAAGATCCCAAAGGCTACTAAAAATTAAACACAAAAGCCAGATTTCAAAAATCTGTTTCTGGCAACTGCTTTCCTAGAAGTTATGGTGAACGGAAGGGAAGCCCAAGATAGATGAGCTGAGGTGCTGGTGTTGATGAAGTGGTTGTCTTGGCAACTGCAGTCACTTAAATATCCTGAGGAAAATAGCAAGCAAGTGTTAAGATTGAGAAATGGCAACGGATTGACAGAAGAGCCAGGAGCAATGAGCAGCTTGAGGCTTACACAGGGAGTTGATATGACTACGGTAGCAAGTTAATGTTTTTCAGTAGTGGGATTCTTGATTGTTGTAACCCTGATGGTTCTTCTCTTGTAATAACGCTGTGCCTGGCTCCCTACTTGCATGAGGCCAGGTCTCTGGGGAGTCATCTTCCAGGGTTTATTTGCCCCCAAAAGGTGACTGATGCATGTGATGTGAATTCAGGTTCTAGTGGTGTGCCTCACTTTGCAGCCACACTATTCAGTGTAGCCATACAAGTATTGTAGTGAAATCCCAGTGCAAAATAAACCCCACATGCAAGCAGGTGAGATTTGTGTGAGAATTGCATTCCATGTCAGAGATAAACTGCTGGAGCTGCGGCTGTGTCAGGGATTGCTCTAGGTCCCTGTAATGCTTTCCATAGTGAGAAATTGAGCCACCTTGCTATGTGTGTTTTGCTAATTGTGATTATGCGTACTGATTCGTGGTTCTGTAGGTAAAAGCAGGTGAGTTTTAATCTTCTGCTTCCCTCATAAAGTACTTAATTTTCCTTCAGCACAAAAAAGCACAGCTCTGAGAAAGCCCAACTGAGTAAAACAGGCGGAATTTGAGCCAGTTTTTTCCTGCTGCCACAAGCATATTTGCAACTGCCAACTATGACAGGTATTTCTACAGACACTGAATCTTAAGCAGAACACACCAGGTGCTCAGAGAAGTTAAAGAAGACTAGGTGTACTCTTTCTGGCTTTCATCTAATACTTGATTTCTGAGCTTCTCTTTGTGTAGTAACTTATGAAAAGTCACAGTTGAAAACTTGATTCAAGTGGAAGTGAAAAACTTGTAAGCTACTTGTTGCCGCAAAGGCTAGCAAATACTGAAAACTGCTGGTAGGATTAATTTCCTATCAAATTTATTCCCTTGTTTTTTTTCTAGGAAAAATCCAATCCTGCAGATACAGGAATAGTCATTCTATTTTTTTTTTCCTTTTTCCCTCCGTATTTAAAAGCTGGCTCTACTGGTAGTGATCAGAGTACCAGGTGGACTTGATGTTTCTGTAATACAGATCCAGTTTGGTGCTCTGGTTATTTCATTGAGTCATTTGACCATCTATTTCTGCTAAGTTGCATTTTTCAACACCAGCAAAATCTCTGCTAGCTTTCTCTAATAGCAGTGTAGGCCTGTGCTACAGTTAATAGTTGATTTACTTTTGAAGCTTTGCCTAATTAGAGGGAGGTTTTCCTTGGCAAGTAATACCAGTTTCTGTAGTACTGAAATGTTAGAAATTGCAGTCCCTGGTGTAATGCAGATACTGATGGTAGGTGTTTTATTTGTGGATAGCTTTTGCTGAAGAAGCAATGGTAAAAATACCTATTTAGGCTTTCCCCCCTTCCTGGCTTAGAAGTTTTTAACCTGTAATACATTTCCACCTGACCCTTCAAGGATTTTTTACACTGAAAGTGCCAGTCTGATACAGGACTTCTTAAGGTATCTGTAACTTCGTCTGACACCAATCAACAGAATAACGTTCACAAATCACTTCTGAAAGTAGCGTGATATGTTTTCCAGATATTTCCTATCATTGCAAAGAATATTTAATTAAGACGTGAGGGAGTACAAGATGAAACCTGGATCACCTTATGTAATCACTTTAAATCGTGTGCTTTTAGTGGTCTGCTCTGCTGTAAAGATCCACTATTTCTATCCTTCTATTTTCTCTACTTTAACAGCTAAAAGTTCCAAATACGCCTGGTACAATCAAACCCACCCTTTTGTCAAAATGAAGCTTGATATAGGGAGTTTCATAAACTAGGCAGTACTATTATATGGAGTAGTCTGAGTTTCTGAAGAGAGCATATTGTTGCCGGCACTTCAGTGGAGATGACTTGGTAATGATAGTTCCTTTGTCTGAATCTCTCTGCCATTTCATGGGGCTAATGGCAAATTAAGCTTTTTGCAGATGCAAGGAAAGCATGCTAAAATATTTGGGTTTTGTACATCTTTAATTATTTTATTGAACTTGGAGTCCAAGGTATGAGGTCAAAGTGTTAAACTCTCTCAAAGTGTTAGTTAAACTCTCCTGGAGTAGTCCTGCCACTGGAGCAAAGCTTCTTATCAACAGAGATCATGATTCTCTGAACCCTTTTAAAACAGGACAAGGCAAGGCTGTTAAGACACTTTGGGATTTTTTTTTTTATTTTTTTTTTTGACTTTAGGTGGTTTACTGAAATCAGCAGAGAATTGCTTTCTTAGGTGATCATGGTGATAGTCTGGGTGCTGTGATGATCTGACTCCGAAGGTGTCACATCAACTTCTGTGCCTTAAGTGTCTCAATTCTAGTTTAATGTGTTGTAAGCACTTGTGAATATGAATCAGCTAAGGTTTGGCTTGAGTTACTTTTATTCCAAGATAAATGTAATATACAGTTGTATAAGCTAATTAGAGGAGTCTGAATCTGTGCTAGTAAAAACTAGTTTGGTTTTGGTTTTTGTAAGCTGATCCTTAGTGCTACTTACCTGTCAGTTGCTAGAACAGTGGGTATGGTGTCTGCTGCTCTGCGCTAAGCAAAACAATCAGAAAGAAAAAATATATCTATGTTATAGTGGCTGACTTATACCACAAGGTATGGTATTCCTTTAATCCTTCTATAAACTGTTTTATCCTAGCTAATGTACTTGTGGATGTCCTTATTACCCATAGAACGCCTAATTCCTTTTGAACTCTGCTAAACTGTTGGCCTTAATGTTGCTTAGCAATAATTAGCAAAACACAGGTGGTTTGTGTATTAACTCTAGATCAAACCTTCAAAATTTTGTTTGTGCTGACCTGTTATGCTTTTATGTTGGTAAGATTTCCACTGCTAAATGGTGAATGGGAACTCATCCAGATGGGTGCTTGAATCCGCCTCACTACCCTTAGCTTGAATCTTTTCTTAATTTTTTCTTTAAAGCTCTTTTGTTTCCACTTGACATAGCAGGCTTTTAAGAATGTTGGATAGCTTCCTTCCCAAACTGTGGAGTATGCTATAGGAAGCTTCAGCTTCACAAAGTTAAAGCATCTGTGTTCTTTTTTATGGGAACTTAAGATGAATTGCTGGATGTCATTCTGCTGTTTGCAGTTTAACCATGGTGCTCTTACAGGAGCACACAGGTTATAATAAGGGATGAATGAGCAATGGTAGTTGGTATTCAGGTGTTTTCGATGTCTGATCTGGAGGTTGTATAAATTTGCCAGGATAGTGGAGAACCTTTCATTTTGTGATTTTGATTCCATATTCTTCCTTTCTCAGATGTTTGTTCTAGGCGAGTTTGGTTGTTCAAGGTGAAAGTTCCACTTAAAGTTAAGGAATTATAGAGGATTCTTAAATAATACCTGCTATGCTTTTGTAGCAATATTTTTATCCCATACGTTCTTGCCTTGCAACTATCACCATTTTAGAGCAATCTGGGGTAATTAGGGTAAAGAACTAAAATTGTGCAGAGGTGCCTTAAGTGCCAACAACTTCAGTACTGAAGGGTGGCATTAAGGGCCAGCCCACTTACTTTACATGCCCAGCTTTGGAGTGAGACTTGGAGAGGTTCAGCCATCTCTTGTCTGGGGATAACTGTGTCCTCCTCAGGGCTTTGGCTCCTGCAAGAAATTTAATATGTGGCTCTCAGCCAAAAGTACTGGAGATGTATTTAGTTCCCACTTCGACTTAAAGGGACTAAACACATATCTTCTGGGGTTTTTTTGAGGTAATGTTGTTATCAGGCTGTGAGTTTATATTGAGGAATCCTTCCTTTCCCTTGTTGAAACTTTTGCATTCTGGGCTCTTGGCCGTTTACTGGGGTAGAGCCACAATCCAGCCAGCAGTGAAGGAACTTGCCTCTGTAGCTTAAGGTACTCAGCTGGAAGGAGGGGTTGCTCCTGTTTATCAGCTCACATGCCAGTGTGAAATGTTACTGATACTGACAGTTTTTTCCAAGCCCTGTGCTATGAGCTGTCAGTCGCCTTTTGTTTTCTGGCTTGGGCTTCTGCATTCCTGTCTGGACAGTGGTCTGATGCCAAGAGGAAGGCTGAAGAGAGCTATGCTTAATGCCCTTTAGGATAGGGCATCCACCCAGAAGGTGGAGGATGCAAAGTGCCTTTGGGCCAAATGCCCCAGTGCCAGCTGATTGAATAAGGTGTCCCAGTTTCGCTGATTTTTTTTTTTTTTTCTTTTTTAAAGGAAAATAGGACATTCATCGGAATGAATTGTGTAGTACAAGTGGTCACGTACAGAATTTCAGGCTCCGAGTCAGCCTTGTACACACTTGTAACCTTGAGTTCAGTATTAAATTGCCAGAGCTCAGTGTCCAGGGCATGTTCAGGGCATTTTGTTTCTTGTCACTTTTGTTGGGCAGGTCAGCAAACCTCAGAAGGAACATAAGGAGAATCCTGGGTCTGGAACCTGGAGTTTTCAAGGGTGCATCCCTAGGCACTGACTCCTGAGATGTACTTCACAAGCACCAGGCTTGTCATGCTCACTCATACAATGCTTATGGTGTTAGTCCTGTTCTAGCAGTATCCAGAAAATCAAAGCTACTTTTAGGTATCTATTAATTACTCTGTTCTGGAAAGTGCTGGATCTTCTTTTCCTCTTTAAACTTCTGTTCTTGTATTTTTGGAGGACACATCTGTAATAGAGATTGACCTCTATCTGTAATAGAGGTTGAGAAGGTATTCTCAAACAGTTCCTATCCTATTCTCAGTGCCTAGTAATGTATCTGTGGCAGAAAGGCTTTCAGTGCAACAGGGAAATAACTTAAAAGTCCGTACTTGTAAACACTTTGTCATTCACAAACTTTTTTACAATTCTTTTTCTGGTGAAATTTTCTCATTAGTGTGCTGTAGTCAGTTGTCTTGTGGATGACGTTGTGATTTTAAAGACAGCATTTCACACTGGAAGCAATTTCAATATCCTATGATAACATGTACAAGAATGTCAGATCAGTCAGTGTTTAATTTGCAAATTAAAAATCTTGCTGTTGTGGCTCTTTGTATTAAGCTACTGGCCTGTAAGGATAATGAACTAGTCATGCAGACTTCCATGGTCATTAATCTGATATTGTAATAACTGTGTTTAAAGCTAACTGCTCACAGTAAAAAAGCGAATGAGCTATGTGTTACCTTAGATATAATTAGATACGCTGCCTCGTATGTTTATTTTGGAGATTGGAGCAGAAGCATAAACCCCCCCTGCAATACAGGCTGTAATGCCCAGTGCAGAAGTGGTTGTACAGGGAATGCGAGCTCTGCAGCACACATAGCTTAAGTGCACAGTGTGGGTTACTCTGTGCTGGATTTGCTGAGATTTTTTTTTTTTTCATGCTGATAGGAGAATCACAGCATTTTAATCCTCATGTCTATATGAGAAATATGAGATCTGATGTCCGTAGACATAGACCCTGAAAAGGTGGACAGCACTGCAGCAAGCATGAAGGACTTTGTGCATACATCATTGCTAGGATACTCCTGAGGTCACTTCCCCAGTATCCAACTCCTCAGTTTTTCCTCTGAGAAAGATCAGGGCTCTGGAACCTGAATTGCTGTCCCACTTGCTGTTAACTCAGGCTGTAGACAGCCAGAGTGTTCAACCTTTGTGTCTCTGCATGCTTTCTATCCTGAAAAGATGACATAACCTCACTGAGCAACACTAAACAATAGTTAATTATGTAGATGTCTTCCAGGTACTTGTTTTGAAACACTTTGAAGCCATAAAATATACTGGATCTGCAAAGCTGCCAGTGTGTCTGCACTTAGCTCAAGGGCCATTTTGCCAGCAGGAGAAAGTACTTTGAACTACAGAGTCTAAATTGACTCAGAAGTTTCTGATTGGTTATCTTCAGTGTGATGTGGAGGTTTAGTTCTGGTTTGTTTTTTTTAATATTATCTTTGTAGGTAGTGGTCTGGTGTTAGTTTCAGCATCTGAGTTCTTTTTCTGTTTTCGTACCTTGATACGTGCTTTGAATGATGCCCGGTTGGGAGGAGGGTAACTGAAAATATTGCAGAGTAACTTGAGCAGCCGACATTGTGCTACTCAAATGAGGCTAACTTCTGTATAATGAGAGTGCCTCATAATGAGGATGTTTTGGAACTTGTCTCTTTTTGCAGGAGGCAGTCAGTGCTGTTGGCATATTTTAAGGATAAGATGTGTTACTGCTTGTGTCACATCCACTGTGATGATGCTGTGACTTGCTGGGGGCTCTTCAACTTGCAAAGTTAATCCAGCCTATAAATACAATAAGGGGTTTGTGACTACTAAGGAGCTGCAGAAATTACCATACAGGTCATTGTATGCAAATGTAAGTAAATTAGAGCTCTCTTGAAAGCCCAGCATGCTCGGAAGGGTGGTGACCCATGATTTTTGCTGAAACTGGGCTCTGTGAGAGTTGGCTTCTGGTGAGTGCTTGCTTCTTCTACTCTTCCAAAAAAGTCAAACATGGTATGTTAATGGCATGCTCCATGGAGGTACATGTGTAATTCTAGAATGTGCATTATAAATCACGTGATTGTGAAGTCTTGGCAAGAATTATTGGCTTGTCTGTCTTTATCACTAAACAAGCAAGCAGGCACTAATTTAACTTGTTTAGATTATTTTTCCCTGCTGCCATTCCCCTGCCCTACACCACCAAGATATTATTGAGCGTTAGAATGAGAAGGAAAACACTGACTATATTTTGTTTTCCCGAAGTGGAAAAGTACTGATAGAGTATATGTATGCCTGCATGTATGCAATATTCAGATTATAGGCAGAGTATTAACACCTAAAGCCGCAGCTGAGAGTATACAGAACTGCCTCATGAGTCTTCTACTAGGAAAGGCAAGACAGGCATTTGTGGAGGATTTCAGTAGTAGCCAAAGGCTCCTGGTTGGGATTTTTTTCTGTGCATGCAATCCCACACTTGTTGAAAGATTCAACTTGGTAGTTGGTCTGACGTTTTACTGACTGAACTGTTGACACTTAACTCTATAAATAAAGGTCTAGAGGCTATCTTCTTCCTAAATAAACCATTTAAATTAAAAATGAGGGACATTTTGGCTAGTTTGTTACCTGGCTGCACAGTAGTGGCAGTGGTGGGAGGACTGTTGTGACTTGCGCCAATTTGTTCTTCTCTTCTTGCTTAGAGCTAGTTTGGATGCTAAGTTGTTTTTAAGCAGTACTACAGAGGGTTTATCCAATCCATAGTTGAGTATAAGAGAGAAGTTTATACACTTCAGATTTTGTGGTGTCCAAATGCCAGTGACAATGCTTGCCCACCCTGTCATCGTTCATCTGGTTCTCAATAGTCTGTTTGACATAGTAATTCCAATTGCTGCTTTTGTCCCAATTTGACAACACAATGTGGTGTTTGTTTGAGGTCCTGAGCTGTCCTGCTGGGTGTGCTCTTACAGTATAGCCTGCTCTTACAGTACCTGTTAGGACTTACTTGTTTAAAGTGCTGTAAATCTAAATGAGCTCTAGGAGTGTTTTGGCATTGAGCTCCCAGTGCATTGCAGTTTCTCTCCGCAGCTGCTGTGCTGCAGCTGCTTGTGCACAGGCACAACTGTGCTCATGAGCATCCTCGTAGCTGCTGTCCTGAATGTTTGTAGTGGTGCAGAGAAAGTATGGAATTAGTGTGCAGGGCTTGATACTGAGAAGATACCTGATGTTCCAACATAGATGGGGAGGGACGGCGTCGTCAGTAGTGAGAAAAAGCCAAACACAGCTCGGGTTTTTAGAGATAATCTGAAGTTAGTTCTATAGAAGTTTGAGGTAATAGAGCAGATACTTTCTACCATGCTGGACAACTGTAACAAAGTTTACAAGGATGCTGCTTCTTCTTTACGATGCACCTTCTTGGAATTGAAGTTTCCCTGCTCAATTCTGATGTCCAGGCTGCATCTTCAATGTCCTTTTCCAGCTAATTTTCACCTGTGCTCAACATCTAGTACCCCTTGAGCTTTCTCAGTGCTTTAATGAGCTCACTGTAACATTTTGTATTATTCCAAAGTGCCTTCTCACTGTTGACAGGTTCTTCATGCTGATCTCCTGGTGTTAGAAAGATAGATTATTTGTAGGTAGTATGGCCTTATTAAGGTTTAGGGCTTGACATGCTTCAATTTTCTGAGACATAGGGGGAGTTTAATAATGCTGGGGAAGCAGGATGTACCACTGATAGTAGGCACAAAGAATACAAAGTTTACCAGCCACAAGGACATTTGGCAGAACTCCCAAGATAAGGAAGAAACTAATAAAGTCAACAACTGAAAACTCAGCTCCAACTGGATAAAAAGTAGTTCTGGAAAGGGAAGATTAGGACCACCAGCTCAGAAACTCAGAGACCACTGGCCCGAGAAACCCACAGATTCAAAAAAAGGGAATTGCTTATTAGCAATTTTGTACTCTGAGAAGGGAATCATTTAACTAATAGAAGATAGAATAGTAACTAATGAGGGAACTCTGTAACTTGTAGCCAGTGAACATTAATGCCTTTGTTTGCTAAAATGTATAAATGATGAAAGGTTTTGACAGTTGTGCTGGCCTTGTGGATTCACTACCAGCCCCCGTTTCTGGGCAGACTGTACATAAATCAAATACCTCAACTCCGTGTGGAGATCAGCCTCTTGTACAATGGGTGAAAGAAACCATTTAGGGACAACAGCACTACAGCACAGTGAAGCTGACTGCATAGAAAATGAGCTTGAAAGAATCTCCAGATCTGACTTTGCCACTAATATGAGTTTACTTCCAAACAGTTGATATTTGAATCAAACTGTCGTATTTTAACTTACTGTCCTTTCCAATACTGATTTATGTACTAGATCACAGTTGCTTCTGTCTGCTCAGTCCACTGTTTTGTCCTTGACCCTGCCTGGTAAGCTTTAATAAAATACGTAAGGCAGCTGAACTTGCTATGTGTATTTTGATCAGGAGGAAAAGAACAACAAAAGAAAGGCTTTAAATATGGTTTGGTTATCCAAATACTGTAAATTAATATAGGCATTTGTGCAAAGAGTTAGTAGCCAATGCAGGTGAGATGCTGAGTGACTGAGTGGCAACCTGTCTGCCTGAGAGAGACGCCAGAGACTCACCTGGGGGTCTCTGCAGAGTGTTTTGACTAAGAATATCAGAGTATAACTTAGTACTCCTGATCTTTCATGTTAGCATGAAGATAGTTCTCAGTTAACCTTATATATGTTAATTTTCCCACAACCTTTTTTTATTCAGCATTATGACAGTTTGAGAAGTACCAGTTGAACTGTGTAGCACATAGAGAAATAATACTGGAATAAATATGTCTCTCTGAAAGCATCTTCTGAGAGGAATCAAGGAGTCTTAAATGCTGACTTCTGGAGTGTGGGTAGTCAATTTGGTGTCTTCTCTGAATTTTTCCTGTACAGACAGCTAAATGCTTCAAGGCTGTGAAGTGACAGACTAAAATGGCACACATAGTACCTAAAATAAATTAGGATTTTAGATTATTCTAGATGATTTAGACCAAGTTAATGATCAAATAGGTCAGTTGCGGAAGACTAATAGCTATCAAGACATCAAAATTATAAAATACTACCAAGTAGAAAATAATTAAATTGCCATGCAGGAAATGTTCAATCTGATGCTTTTTGTCTATATTTTGGGGAGAGGGTAAATGTCTTAATGAAATTAAGGAAGTTTTCTTGAGTTAGATCACCAAGGGGTAGCAAGGTGGTTCCAAGGAATTGAATCTAGTGATCCTTTAGCTTGTGATACCATGATACTCCTCTGCTTCCTTATGGTACTTTGTGTGTAAGTGAGGTAGGTTTTATACTGATATCTCTGCAAATCTCATGTGGTAAGTAGGGTCTGATGATGTAGTAAAAACATTACTGAGATGGGAGTGCCCTGGGTCCCCAGACATACCGTGCTTCTGTGTGTGCAGTTCATGCTCCAGATTCTCTAGAGGAACTGCTGCTCTGCCATGCAGACATTGCTTAGCAGATGTGAAAATGCTGGTTATTAGAGTGGGATTGCAGACATTTTTGCCATAGTGCACAACTTGAACCAAACAGCTGCAGCTGGTTTCCCGGGATACCAGAGCAGAAGCCATGAACAGATTAGATGTTGTTCCCTTTTGCTCTTGGACTCATTGACTGGCTTGTCACTGTTGTCTAATCAACTTACATTTCAGGTTTGTTTGAAGTGTAGCATATTTGGAATGGATTAGCAAATCAATATGATGTAATTTATTTTGTAGCACATGAAGCTGGAGGCTGGTGATACAGTCAAAGGCAAGATCTTTATTGTTCCCTTTGCTTTCTATGCTAGGTACGGGACATCTGCTGATGTAGCTCTCAAGTACCTTGTTAGGAAGGTTAAGGATTCTTTGCGATGCTGCATATTAATGTCAATACCTGTCTTAAAATGAGGTAGAGAATAACTTGTCAAGCCTTCTGATTTTTATTTTTTTTTTAATATCTGTATGAGTTAAATGATCTCTTGCTTTTTATAGTGGTGCTGAAAGTTGGCAAACTCTGACCTGAGCACTTCAAATATCAAGTAGTCCCTTGAAAAGCAATCTTTTTTAGAGCTTTTCTTTTCACATAGTGAATACTGAACAGTAACCTTCAGAACAAAACTTGCATAGTTCTTGTAACAGGAATTTTTAGGAAATCTCTTCCCATTTGTGGTGGTAATTCTCTGGGGTGGAGAGGATAACTTCTCTGAACTTCAAAGCATAGCATTCTGATTTGAAACCCTGTTGGGTATCTTGAATTGTGCAGTGTTCGAGAGACAGATCCGTACCCCACTGATAAGCCTGGTTTGGTTTGAACGCCTGTGTTTAATGTTGATGTTGATAATGAACTGAAGTTAATACACTTTAAGGTCTTTCAGCAGCATTGTGTTTGAGAAAGGAGGAGACTGAGCATAAAGAAGTACGTAGCTGAAGGTACCTTTTGGGTCCTCACTGGGAAATTTTTTTCACTTCCTCTGTTTCTAAATTGGAGTTGAAACGAAAACATAAATAATTGATGTTGTAAATCCTCTATGTGAGTTCTGCTGCTTCATGGGATAGTAATGGCTTTGATTGCCCCTCCTAAATTCACTTGACAGTGGTAAATGTCTTGTCTCCTTGTCCAGCAGGTTTCAGAAAGTACCAGCTTCTGCTGAGCTAATTGTTGCCAAAGGTGATAATTAAGTTTCTAAAAAACTCTGAAGAGAGTCCTATTAGAGTAGGTATTCATGACTATTCTGATAAGTGGGTGCAAAGTGGGAGTTAAGAGATTCTCTCATCGTTGTGTGATTGGTTTGTATTGCTGTGCAGGGGAGAGGAGCTCTGCTGCTACTGCAAAACATCTTTGTAGTAAGATGTTTGTATTCATATGTAAGCATTGCTTCTGGATATGTTCAGGGGCACTAAAGTGTTTTGTAAGAAAAAAAAAACCCGGGGAGTTTGGTTTTGTTACTGTGCTCCAAGATATATGTCCGTTCATAAGAGCACTGTGATTATTTTAATTGAAATTAACAAGTTCAATATGACAGTACTTGTGTGAACATTAAAATAGGCACTAGTGATTTTTCTTGTCCGTGGGTTTGGTGCATAGGAAAAAATGCTACCATGTCATGCAAGCTCCTTATACTTTAAAGTCTGACAGTTACTTTGTTTTCAGGTGCTTGCCGTTTTAAAATGTAGCTTGTTTGACTTAACTTGAGTAGCATGGTGTAATCCTCTGCTTCCAGTGGAACAGTTAAAATCCAGGTTGTTTTGGACATCTGCAGGGTATTCTGTGTTGCACCAAATCCGTCAATATTGGCTATAGAACAGTATAAAGCTGAGCAGGCAAGTGTAATGTTAATGGTCAGATGTGCAGAGATCTTTAGAGGCAGTTGAGCTGCTTGGTTTAGCTGTTTGTGTGCCTGATGCATAAAATATGTGATGATATGGCTGAGGTCTGTCTTGGGAGTGGTTTTGTGAGTGTGTGTTACACAGGTAACCCAAAACCCTACTTTAGTGTACTTTATGGGAATCAGTGGGGCTGCTCCTAAGATGCATAATTTTGTTCAAAGGGCCAGTTCAGGACTGGAAGGATGTGGAGGCAAATTGTCTAGATCTGGAAATGTATCACCCTTTTAGTACAAAGAAGACCCTTGGATCTGATACTTTACTCCTCAGACTGTTGTCAGTGCCACTGAAGGTCACTGCTGTTACAGTGTCTGATGGAGACAGTTTTGCTCATCTGAAAATGCTTCTCCCTAGAGGCAATAAAAATCGAGCCTAGGAGGGGCTGAGCAGTAGCTCTAGTAAATAATACAGGATGTCCAAGAATAGGAATGAAAGGATCTTTGTGGGTGATTTTTCTGGCAGGCTGCTTGGAATGATTTTGTGCACTTGTCCCGCACTCCACCATCCTTAAAGTGCAGGTATTCCTCCCATGTATTTCTCAAAACTCTTCACAGTATGACATGAGTGCATAACCTGGGATTTTTTTGTGAGCTGTTGTGTTCCAGTATTGCCGCTTGTATGGTTAGATACTTTTAAAACTGAAAGACTCATAGCGTAAAGCTTTTCTTAGGCTAAAATTTCCATCCTATAGCTGTTCCTATAGAGAAAAGCAGCTGAGAGCAGTCCAGAGCAAACCAGCTACAGGAAAACAGTTGACTCCTGTTGGTCACCTTGTGGTGTTCTCCCATCCCAGCCAACACTGTGATCTCCCCCCCAAATCTGCCAAGACATACAGAGCTCTTAAATACACATCATTATATGCATGTTTCACAGTAGCATCAGCAGAACTCTGTTCTTTTTTTTCCCCAGGAAATGAATTCCATGCAGGAGTAAGACTCTAACCGTGTAAAAGTATAGCTTTGTAAGCAACATAAGGGTAAAGAAATTTTTTTGCAGTATAGTTTTCATCCAGAGCTGTAACATAGCAACACAGTTTCCTATATTTATAATTTAAATAATACTGATTATTTTATATATTATTTTCTAGACGCAGGATACCTCAAAGGCAGTACTCTTCTTTATTTCATTATATCCGGGCCTTCTAGAACAAACCCTGATAATTGGCAATTACTATATACGTACTGATCATGTGTAGAAAGCTTTTAAGTTACTCTACAAACAGTTGTATAACTTTTGATAGTATTTGGGAAAATAAAAATCGGCACCAGTTCTATTAATTATTTGATTTGGGGGGAAGTCTACTTCACATATCCAAAGGAGTGTAGGAAAGATAGAGAGACCTGTGGTTGTGAAACAAATCTTTTGGCTGCTAAAAAGCAAACCTCTGAAGTACTTTGACAGCGTCTAGCCTGCAATTGTTGTTGCAAAGTGCTGAAACAGCATTAACTTTTTCAGCATCTGAACCTTGTAACTACAAACAAAAGCTGGCTGTTTAATTCAGTGCTTGATGTCTGATGCTCCTGCTCTCTAAGGGCTCACACTGGAACCTGAATGGTATGGGAGTCGATGCAACCAAATTGCCAAATGCAGTTTTTTTATTTTCTTGTGTGCTAGGCTAAGGGAACTGTTGCATCAGTATTAATGCTTACCAAAAAGGGTAATGTTACAGGGACTCCTGAAAGAGTGAAAGCACCTTTCCAGTTATGTGCCACATCAGTGTGGCTGCAATAGGTTACAAGATTGGAGAAACTCCACAGTTAATGACACCTGCTGGTCATGCCAAATGGAGTTCAAACAGAACTGCTTCCAGTTGATGTTCACACTCTGGAGGCAACAAAACATTCTCCAGTGTTGTTAGCTGTGGAAGATACTGCTCGAACGTCACTTTAAAATTGCTCAAAGGATGTGTTTCCGCAGTGCAAGGCTTACACATCCTTGTGTTCTGTGTGTATAGACACAGTTTATTTAAAAACAATGGTCTGCCTGTGTCAGTATAACTTATTGGAGAAAACTGATACCAACACTGCTCCACATTCTAGGAAACTTTCACAATTCTTGAGGTAATGACTAAGGAATTAGGAGTACAATTATAAAGCCATGCATTAAACCAAAAAAAGTCAAGAGAGAATGATGGTTTACTGTCTTTCCTAATTCAAAAATGAAGTTGCATTAAATGTAACTATGAAGTGAGTCAAAACAGAAGTGGATTTTTTACACAGTGTGAAGTAAAAACTCTAGAACTCATTGCCACAGGATGTTGTGCATCTACCTCCCTGCAAAAAATATTAGCCTGAAAGAAATTAAACAATTTGTCAGGATATACCTCTGTTCTGTTTGTGCACTTAATGTTGCCTACAAGCTGAAGGGGTCAAGAAGCAAGCTGTTTGGTTCCCTTATTCAATCAAAGCAAGGTAAAGTGTGTAGAGCACTATTGAAAACATCCTACCTTAGTCCCAAACATGTGTGTGGCTTGCATGTCACATTGCTGGTAACTTGATTAGGAATCATGTGTCTGTAGGCTTTGTGAATGCCAGCAAGGCTCTTAGCTTATCCTTGAGCATCTGCTCATTCATAATCACATCTACTTTATCACCACTAGAGGCTCCTCCAAGTCATGCTTTGTATTCATTTCTGTGGCAAGAAGCAGCTTATACTCTTAAGTAGCATGCAGATGTCTGAATCTGTCACTGTAGCACCTCTTTACAAGCAGTGAATTATTTTTTTTTAATTATTTTTTTTAAATCAAAATACAGCTGTTCTCTTGGTACTATTTTGGCTGAATCCAAAACATTTGTTTGAAATAGTTGCTGATTATTAACTACTGATGAATCTTAAAGCATCAGCACCTGGAAGTTTGTGTTACTTGCTAGTAGGTAGAAAAAAGTGTCACAGAAATATTTAATGGTGAGTGAGGGCAAATAATTTTTTCTAACATGAACATATTTTATCCTAGCCTAGATAAGACTTTAATTACCAGCACAAGTTATTTTATAGTTCACAGGCTTCATTTGTAACTGGGATAGGTTTCCCATGACAGGGCTATACTTATAAAACACTGTTGACTTTTGCTGCAAAATGCTTATTACTGCATTGTAATTTGATAGAGTGTATCAGGTGCAGTGTGTCTTATCTAATGGCCTAGCAACCTGAAGACTTAAGTTTTCAAGAATTAATCTGATCAGACAGGAAAGAGTATCAACATGGCATTTTCAATCGTACAAATATGGATGAATTGCCTGTTCTTGCCAGTCTTAGGGTTCGGTAGGCTTGGCTTATTCCATATGCTATCAAGTCTAGCACTTGGTATTAGTCTTTTGCAGGTGTGTGGGTATCATTTTTTCTGGATGGAATAAGAGAACCCAGTTTCCAAACTGACTGTATGGATGCTGCATTTTCTGAGTGTGGGAGCATGCTGGAGCACGGTACTTGAGCTATCAGACACAGTGTGCATTCTTGTAAGTGGTCTCTGTAGTCACAGGTAATTACATATGATGATATTGTTATTGAGAAAGGGGAAGAACTTTTAGATGAGTCTTTGCAGGAAGGCAACATGCCTTGTTTCTGAGGAGGCTTCAACATATGAAGTTGCTTTGTGGGTACTGGCATACACATGAGAATGCTTTGGAAGATCATGTTTTGTCTGTTTCTCCAGCATTCAGCTAAACATTTAAAATCTTAAAAAGCAGAGCTGAAAAATAAGTTGCCCAAGAATCATAAGAAAGAAGATACCAGAAGAGTCTAAGTAGAAAATGATGTCTCGCAACAGAAAATTTGTTTTGTCTGGAAGTACTTTTTATTTTTTTTTTTCCCCTTGAGATACCACCTGTTTCTACAAATATTTATAAATGCAGCACCTCTTGCAAGAGCTCTTGCTATCAGCCTGATATTGCAGTTCATCTTGTTGCTCACCTTAGACTGGCCTGCTTTTTTTTCCCCATTGTTGCGTCTGGGGGCTTTTTTTCAGCATCACTCCAGTTCTTACTAAAAGCAGACTGTAGATTTACCATGGATCTTGTCTTATCTTTGCTGTTATGCCACTCATGCGGGATCTGTCACACAAATTTCTTCTAAAGTTAAGTCAGATATGACACTTTGAATCAAGAGCAGTATCTATGGCATGCTTAAATACAGGAAGAAGAATTAAATGAGTTCTAATTTCCCTTCAGATCTTTTTTTTTTTTTTGTATGGGCAAGAAATAGTGCATAATATGAAAGCTACTGTAAAGGTTGATTTAGTCACACAACTGAGCAACTATCCTTTGACTTTCCTACAAGTTCCATCTTCCTTTGTCCAAATGATAAGATCCCTTTCCTGTATACTCATCTTACATCTGTCTCATTAATTTTTTGCCTTGACTTTAATCCTCTTAACCTCTGGTAGGCTTAAGTGGTTCTTCCTGACTGCTACTCTCACCTGGTATACCTTCAAACTTAATGGTTCCAATTAATTAAGTATAAGCTTGAATTTCAAGGCTGTGTATAATTGTACCAAGCTTGTTTGACTGCAGTAGTTCTGATTTTATAAGAAGTATAAATGATACCTTAAATTATGCTGCACTGCAGATGACTCAATCTGCTTTGTTCCCTTTTGCTGGCTCTTTCAGGAGATTTTTCAGCAAATTGAGGTTTCTGGCTTTATCTGGATGTTGTATTAGTAATTGACATGGCAGCTAGTTGGAACATAGGTAGAAATGTTAGTGCTAGTCTTCACTTCAGGGTTGTACTTTTCTATTGTATGTCCATAGTAAAGTTATACTGGTTGTAATGCTGTGACCATCCTCTGAAGCACAAGGCAGGAGTGAAAAGAGGTGAAGAATGACTGACAGAATGCTGAAGTGCTGAATGCCTCTTTAATTTGACTCCTCACTAGCAAAAAAAGCCCACCCAAAACCTGTTACTGTAGAAAGAATAGCCTGTGGAGCAAGGATGTTTGTGTATCAACTAATGCGTTTATCCAAGCTAGAACTTTATACCTGGTCTGGTCAGAGCGGCCCATGATATTGAAGCTGGCAGGTGCATCATGCAATAATGTGAAAATTTGCTTTTGTGTCTCAGATATAAGCTTCTCGCTAGCAAATACCTTCTGACACAATGCTGGCTCCTGCAGAGAACCTGGAGGATGCTATGCAGGGGCCAGCTGGTGGGCATGTATCAGACTTCACTTGTGCAAGATCAGAGATACTTTTCAGATGAGTTGCACACTGGGTAGGGCTATGCATAGTACAGTTGTATCACTGTAGCATTACACATCTAGACTAACACGTTGCTGGTTGGGTCTGCGCACTAGGAGATGGTGCTGCTGATTTAGCTGTTTGCTTGGAAGTGATACAGTCCAGCAGACTTGCTTGCTACTGCTCAGTCTACCTAAATTTGCTGCCTGTGTCCAGCTCCAGAGCAGGAGGGCTTACAATCAGTAATGCAGTGGCTGAAAAACAAGTGACAAGGCTGCACAACTGCTTAGTTGGCTTCTGCATGGCAGCCAGCATAGATAAGATTTCAACTTCAGTTCCTGAGTGCTGCCATTCGCCTTCCAGAAGCCTGTGTCCCTTATTTAAAGAAAGGTTGCTGGTATGCCAGATCAAGAAGAGAGCTGCTGCCTGCCATGCTGGGAAAGGCATTGTGTAACACTGCAGTGCAGTGCTAGGGTTTACACTTAAAACGCTATGAATATGCCTTTCCCCTTGCTGCTTATGAAAGAGGTGACTGCATCAAGACCTGCCCTGTGTTTTTAGCAGAACATGTGGTGGGCTGTCCCTTGAGGAGAGCTTTCCTCTTGCATCCAGCCTGGCTTGCATAGGAAGATAATCAAGGCAGTTAGTCATTCATTGACTCATGAATGGTACTTGTTTAAAGAATTGGCTAAAAATAGGCTGAAATAAGGGTGTTCTCACATAGAGCTAGTTTGGACAGCTCTTTGCTCAGCAGATACAAATGCTATGGCTTGCTTCACAGAGAAACAAAACAATCTGCTGTGTTTTGGTAAAGATGCAAATGTTGGAATGAATAGGTGAGTTCACAGACACTCTATCCAGTGTTATTGAAAATTTGGATGTGTTTTGGTGCCAATTAATCACAGAACCTTAAGAGTTTGGGAGGGACCTTAAAGATCATCCAGTCCCACCCTCCCTGCTATGGGCAGGGACACCTCCCAGTAAACCAGGCTGCTCAAAACCTTGTCTAGCCTCGCCTTGAGCACTTGTGGGGAGGGGGCATCTACAGCATCTCTGGGCAACCTGTTCCAGTGTCTCACCACCCTCGCAGTAAAGAATGTGCTCCTAATATCCAATCTCAATTTCCCCTCTTTCAATTTGTGCCCATTACTCTTTGTCCCATCTACAGTTCCTGATGATGAGTGCCTTTCCAGCTTCTGTGTAGGCCCCTTCAGATACTGGAGGGTTTCCATGAGATTTCCACACAACATTCTCTTTGTCAGGCTTCAAACATCCCCAGCTTTCTCAGTCTGTCTTCATAGGGGAGGTGCTTCCATCTCCTTCTGTATGCTGGGGTTACCAGAACTGTATGCAGTAATCCAAGTGGGATGTTGTGAGAAATAGAAAAGGTATAAAGCTCTCAGAGTAATCCAGGTGGGATGTCACAAGAGTAGAGGGGAGAATGACCTGTTGGCCACACTTCTTTGGATTTATCCCAGGATACGTTTGGGTTTCTGGGCTGTGAGTTCTCGCTGCTGGCTCACATCGAGTTACTCATCAACCATTATCCCCAGTCCTTCCTGACAGGCTGCTTCCGATCACCCGCTTCTCTGTGCTGCAATCCAGGTGTAGGACCTCACACTTTTCTTTGTTGAGCCTGGTGAGGTTTGCAGCTCCTGAGTCCCACCTCTCCAGCCTGTCCAGGTCTGTCTGGATGGCATCCCTTTCCTCCAGAGTATGACTGCAATACAGAGCTCAGTGTCATCATTGAATTTACTGAGGGTGCCCTTAATCCCAGTGTCAGTCAATGCCACTGATAAATTACCAGGATAAGTCTGAAGTATATCATGCGGTCTCACAGTCTGTGCCTGTGTAAATGTGCTTCAAGAAAATATTAATTACTTGCCTAGTAAAGTTCAATTCCAAAATGCGAGATTGAACAAAATATTGAAGATGTCATAGGCTAATTCATTTCTTACTAAAAGAGACAGTCTTTTGGACCCTGAAGCTTGGCAAATGGAGAGAGATGCTCAACATGACAACCCTCTACAAATGTAATTGGAAGACTTCCAGACGTGATGCCAGAGATGCCAGTAATCTACTGTGATACTTTGAATAAGTAGTCCCAAATATTCCCACCAGTGCTCCGGCAAAACTGTTGTTTCTAAAAATGGAAAGAGATGAAAAATTGCATTATGTGAGGTGGACAGAAACTGTTTCTAGAATAGTTATGCTCATAGCCTAAAAAACCTAAGAGGAGATGCATGGTTTGGTGTAAACTTTAGATATGACATCCCCAAGTATCTCTGGCTCCTTCAGCAATTTTCAGGCTGCACAGGGAAACTTTAAGTTTCACACACTTGGAGTTATTCTTCCGATTTTGTCTAAATGGGGAAGTTGGTGTGTGTGTTATATAAATAAGAACTGAGTCATCTGTTTCTGCCTGGAAAATAGTCACACAGAGTAGCTTCTCTGTATAGCACACACACAGTGAACCTTATCTCAAGCCTGTGTACAGTCTGTGGGCAGCCTGAAGGCATCAGATCCAAGAGCACAATCTCTACCTGAAGCCTTCAGCCATGGCAGAAATCTCCTAACAGCTGGCCTGTCACAGTCTCTAATATATTCCATCTTAATCTTTTTGTCTCCTAAAATCAGGCCTGATCCTAGAGTGAGGGTTAAATTGAGGATGGAATCTTGTAATATTTCAGCATGGGAATTCCTGGGAAAATACACAAACCTCAATATGACATCAGCTTTCTCTCATGGGAATCTGAGATTGGTTTATTGTTTGGCCCCTGCGTCAAAGCACAGTGTTGAACCAACAGCTTGCCCTGTGATCAAGTAATTCTGTTTGGTGGTGTGTCTTGTGTGGCTCCTGGTGATGGCCTTTTCAGTGATGAGATACCAAGACATGAGCAAAAGCTGTGTGAAAATGGGCAGGTTATAGAACAAATACTTTGTTTCAGAATGCTACTGTTTCCAGCTCAGTATCTCTTGCTGAATGCTGCATCTCCTGCACTTGTTGAGATGATAGTAGCACTTTCTGTAGCATCATGGAAAGTTAAAGTGACAATCAAAGCAGTGGAAATGGACCTGGCAGTTGTTAGCTGAGTGTAGGTGGGTGGTCTTGTAATCTGCCCCTTTACCTGCTTTGGTCTGGGTTGGATGACTTGCCAACAATCTCAGCTGTATGAACATTGCAGATAATATTGCAGATAAATATTTAATAACATCTTACTGTTAAAAGAAGTTCTGGTAAAAGAAAATTTAGTTTGTACCGGAGGAAGTCTTCCATTGAAAACAACAGATTTAGTAGTGCCCCAGATAACTAAATTAGGAACTGTATACAAGATATGATTTAGTGTGAAGCAAGAATGGACTGCTGCCTGTCAAACCAGTCTCTGATTTTGTAAGCTAGCCTTACTTCTTGACTCATCATTGCTCTGCTGAATTTGGCTCTATTTTCTTTTTTGTTTAGATGCTTCATATCGTTTTCATGAGATCTAGTTCATTCTTCACATTCAGATCTTTGTGATTTAAATTCCTTATGAAACAGTGCAGGTAATGTGGGATATAAAGGGTTTTCTGCTGTTACTGTTCATGTGGCCACTGCAGCACCAAGGGAGTTTTCAGGACTCACAAGGCTTCAGCAACCTGGTCACTCATCTTGGATCAGAGATGTACTCCTGTTTTCTGAAAGCACAGCAGATGTCAATAAACACTGATACAGTGCTGATGGAAAATGAAGCAATAACTGGGTTTAAAGTACCAGGCTAGTAACCCAGCTCCAGCACAAGAAATGACTTAGGCTATAAGTCCTAAATGGAGCTGAAATAGCAGTGTTGGCGTTTTTACCTTACCAAATAGTTGACAGTGTAGTGGGACTGGCTATAATTTTGTTTTACATGTTGTGAGCTGGATGATACTGAGGTGCTTTAAACCTCACTGCTGTGAGAAACTGGCTGCTGGTGCTGACTGCTGACCTCTATTGAACATGCTTTCCAGTACATAGTGTTTAGTACTGCATGCACTAATCCACGCTTAATGTGGAAGAGGAGATTCCATTAAATGAGTTGTGTAAATGTGTGATGCACCAGAAGCAGGAAAGAGCATTTTATGGGATTAGATACAAACACTTAGCCTGTTGGCCGGTAGTTCCTTTCTCACCTTTCTTGCATGCTCAGTGTGTGGAGCAGTCAGCAGGAGCACAGTGGGGAGCCTGGTTCTGCCCCTTCAGAAGGAAAGTGAGGAGTCCTGGTGCTGTCTGCGAGTCTGCCAGGGCAGGTGGGCGATCTGTAAGAGACCTTGGTGATACCAGCAGAGAGTCAATAGGAGCTTATCTGTGGGCTGGCTGTAGCAGATAATTACAAATAACAGCAAAATAGTTTAAAAATTCAAACCACTTCCTTTGTATCTGATCTTAAATACAATTTGCTAAAGGCTCTTGCCCTCACTAATGCAGAATTTTAGAAGGGCTGGCATTAAGCTTGTGATGCTTTGAAATAAAAATAATCTCTAAATGGCACTTCCAGGAACACCAAGCAGCTGCAATTTATGCTGGCTACTATAGAAAAGCTGCTGGTATTCCTTGTTATCCTCAAATCAGATCAGTTGTGATCCTGGTGGTTTTCCAGCCAATATGTGCACTTATCTCACGGCCTATCTGCACTGGGCAGGTAGGATGGATTCAACATTCCTTCCCTTTCTGCCTAAAAATCAGGGTTCCCAGTTTTGTCAGCTTGAGATAGGTGTAAAAAAAAAAAATCAGTGTCAGACTCCTGAAATGTCATTTACAGCTAGAGCAAGGACTGAGGCTAGGAGGGCGACCTGCCTGTGTTAGTCCCACTGGCCATGTTATTGCTGATCCAGACCATGATCCTCTTGGGCACTTGGCACATACTGGCTTGTGTTCAGCCACTGTGAGCCAGCTCCCCATGGTCCTCTCCTGACAGGCAGCTTTCCAGCCTCTGCCCCAAGCCTGGAGTGCTTGAGTAGTTGTGACCTGAGTGTAAGTGTTGAGTCAAGTGTGTGGCAAGATTTCAAGAAACAAAGTTGCTGTAATAGTTATTCCTACTGACTGAATCAGTGAATAATTCTGTGGTTGGCAGAATTATTAGGCTTATATTTTCAGTCGCACAAGATCTAGTGAGTCTGTGTATTTTTCTGGCATACGTAGTAGAACCTGTTCCTTTGTCTTATCCAACTTAAAGAAAATCAGCAAACCCGAAGTGCAGTCTCTGTTGAAGATGCAGGGGAGCAGTAAAATAGGAAACAAAGTGACTACGCTGGTAGCAGTATTCTTAAAATATGTGCTATGGTGTAATTTGGAAGTTGAAGTTCTTGTGGCAGCTGTAAATGTCTGTAAAGGGCTGTATCTTCTGCCACACTGGACTATTTAGAAGAATTTATTATTTTTCTAGGGACTATAAGCATGACTAATTACAAACTGGGGAAGAGAGGAATGGATTGATTGGTGACTGGTCTTCACCCTCTTGGCTGTTGAGTATGTTCAGTCATGTCAAGGAGCCATGGCATGCAGCTGGCTAAAATCAACACGAAAATAGGATATTTCTGTTCTGTTTTAAGCTCAGTTTGAGGAGTCAGGCACATGATGAATGCAGTAACTGTTTGGAACTTGCAGGGAGAAACTGAGCTGCATCTTTAGTCTTCCTAAATGAGTTTGTGTGGCTCTAACTGAGCTAACAACAAGCTCTCTGAAAACTCTGCTAGTCTCTGGTGCCTAGCAGCCTGACGGAGTTTAACAGATTTTTTTTTTTTCCTTGTGTCAGTGTAATTGTAGGGGAAAACTATTCTGTGAGCTCTATCTTAAATTAAGTTTATTGCTTAATTCGGTTTGCTTTGGTTTTGTTTTTTTTTTGTTTTGTTTTGGGTGGGGTTTTGTGGTTTTTTTTTTGTTTGTTTTTGTTTTTTTGGGTTTTTTTTGTTTGTTTTTTTGTTGTTGTTGTTGTGTTTTTGTTTTTTGTTTTTTTAACATGTTTCGAATCAGACTTTCAGTGGGGGAGAAAGTGACCTGTAATTGTGGCTGCTGCTGCATCTTTGCAAGAAGTCTTGCAGCTTGTCTTGGAAATTCTTGGCTTGCTTAACCCACATAGAAACTCAAATAGCATTCAGTGAGAGCAGAGTAGGCTTGCATAACTTTCCATGGTTTCTCTTGCAGAAGGGATGAGGTAATTTTCTCAGACCTGTTTGTAATGGCCTGGAAAAATGTTTGGTTTCACTTTCAAATTCTGGATGATCTCACCATGGGGATCTGACAGTGGTGCTCTTTTTGTTTGGGAAAAATCCCTGCCTGTAATTCAGTTTTCTATTTTGGGGGTTTTTGACTCTGAAAATCAGGTTTGTAGAGAAGCCTCATTGCTTTATGTTCCAGTACAGAATTTGCATGTGCTAAAGAGCTACAGACTAGTTAGAAACAGCTGATCACCATGTAATGTGACTGCTTTCTCTAAATATGTGACAGATTACAGGGAAGCTGGGTTCTTAGTTGCCTGCATGTGGGAAGGAAAGATTTCTCTTACTTCTCCAGTTGCATTTTCTGTTACTAGAGCAATCCTTCATGTGACACAACACTGCATTCTATAGTGATAGTTATTGTAGGCAGGTAGTCCTTTTCTGATAAAAAACTGTTTGTCAAACAGGATTTAGAAATTTGGAACAGTCTTTCAGGATCTTCAGCTTCTGCATGAGTCTGCATCGCATGCAGGGACATACTGGTGCCTCAGGCTCAGCTTCTGGAGTGGTCTTGAGACAAACCCATCAGGATTAGACAATTTGGAAGCAGAGGGGTTTTACTGGGAGGAGTGAGACCAGCACTCCTTGAGCATCTATGTGGGTTATAAGCATGACAGTGCTGGTAGTCTGCTGGTGCAGTGGTTTTTTTTTGGTCACCTGGAAGCTGTGGCTGTGTAGAAGACAGATTTTGCTAAGACATCTTGTAGGTAGCTCAACCCTGAGGTTTTTTGTCTCTTGCATTTTTAATCTCGGTCCTTTTGCCATTTTATGTCTTAGAGCTCACAAAATGGCATGTAAGCACAGGAGTGGGCTTTCTTGGGAAAACCCCAGTGTCTGGAGGCGTCTGCAGCTATATGATGCAAGCACTTGAGCTGGAGTGAATGTGCCTTGCCCTGGGTAGATCTCTACTCTGCTCTCAGTGCAGGGTGGCATGCCCTTGCTTCAGCAGTCTGTGGTGACAAGAGTCATTCACTCACTGCTCTTGGAGCAATGCCATTTGTGCAACTGGCGTTAAACTGTGGGATTGTTTAAGTGCATTGTAAATCTCTTGGCTGTGAGTGTGCTGTAACAAATGACTGCGGGTGAGGACTCAGTCCTGCTGTAACATGCCCACATACAGTCATGAGTAGGCATCTGTAGACCGTAAGGCCATATGAGCTGGTGACTTTCTTTTCATAAAGGTGAATAGAAAACCTTCTTTTCTTCACTACCTGCCACTCTGACCTCAGAGTGCAAAATTTGGGTTGTAAGGCAAAGGTGTGTGCTGATAAGTAAAACTGTAGCCAAGTACCTAACAGTTCTGTTATCCATTTGTTTGGTTGTCTGCTTCTGTGTACTATGGAATAAAACATCGCAAAGTTTCTCTTGTTGAAAAAGTGGCATGGTTAGGTACTTAAGTGAAAGAGAGTGACTGGAATTCTGCTCTTACCCTGTTGTCCTAGGGTGACTAGGTTTCCTCCTAAATTTGTCTCAAACCAGGATAAATCTGAATCTTGCTTTTGGGATCTCTTCTTGCATTCTCAGTTGCAAATGAGCCTGGCTGTGTTTGAGGGACCAGAAGATGCTTCTCTGGAGATCCCTCGCTGGGCTGGCAGTAGAACTTTTTGGTGAGTTGAGCAGTTTCAAGGAAAGGGTTAATGCTCCACAGTGCAGCAAACAACGTGCAAGTCCACCTTCCAGAGAGAAGCATTTTGGACACTTGATCAGTCCATATTCAGGCTGCTGTGAACAGCAGGACAGCACAGAGAAGTTAATTTCCAGTGCTAGGATCTCTGTAGCCTTCTCACAGCTGACTTGACTCAGAGTCATGCCCCACAGATGATTGTTGACCACTGCATGATGTTTGCTGTCATTGCCCATCAATATTCGTCAAGATGCACTGATTTATTAAACAGACATGGATGATACTAAGACTTCAAAAATGTCTGTGTTGGCAAATCATGTAGTATTGGAAACACAGGGTGATGATCCAACTTAACTTTCAAAGAAAGGCAAAATAGCTAGAGCAAGTTATGTAACAATTTTTTTTCATCATAGGAAGGGTAATTTTAAATATTTGTACAGGCAAATATAAAACAGGTCTATTCAGCTTAGTAAACATTTTTTTAGTTTGTTTTTGAACTCGGAAAGACAACTGTGCTCTCTCGAGTTAAAACTCTTCCAGTATATTTTCCCTGTTTAACAACAGCTGTTTAATAGTGCTTCTTGAACAAGGACATTGTAAATGCATTTTGGCTTGTTTACTGTGCATTACTAGCCCAGGTATTTTGATTTTCTTGTTCAGTTACTGCTTTGCTCGCAAGAAATTGCAGAGTTATACTGTGGGGCCACTTAGGCACTGGTTTATAAAATTAGCAATTTAGTAGCCTTAATGAAATTTTTTTCCTATCTTTTCACTGTAGTTGTTGTTTGTTGGTCTTTTTTTGTTCTGTTTCATAGCTAAAATATTCTACTTTTTTTCAGGCTCACATTAAATTTCCTATCGACTATCCATATTCACCACCTACCTTCAGATTCCTGACCAAAATGTGGCACCCCAACATTTATGAGGTAAGATAGTTTTTTAATAACTTTTTCTGGAGTGTGTAAGAACTTTCTGCTTCCTTAAACACAGTACATGGGTTTCTTTCAAAGAGTAGTCAAGGCTGTGGACTTTCAGCAGTTGGATCACATAGAACACACAGCAGGTCCAGAAGAGGAATGATTCTATGTAGAGGCAATTGGTTCAGTATCATCCAGTTCCATAGAGCTGTATTTGAAGGCTGAAGGCCTGTTTTGATTCAAAACTTGACTTTTAGTGGAGATCAGCCAAATCCTAGCTGAACCTTTGGGTATCCTAGAAGCGTGTCAGCCTGCTAAGGAGCACTGGTTCTATAGTTTTGGGAGCTAAAGGATTTCAAAATGTTCCTGTTGGTGCAGGTCTCTCACCTTATCACAGTTTTTCTTATGAGAGGTTTGGCAGGCTTCCTTTTAACCCACCTGAAAACAGCAATGTCATTCTCTTCAGTCTTGTGAATAAATGAAGGCTGCAGTTGATGGCTTGGGCTTGGAAAGCCCTTTCTGGTAAGTTCTTACTACTGAATCCCCAGTTTGGAATGGGTGTGCCTCAAATATCATGGTGACAATTGCACTGAAGGCTTAGTAATAAATGGCTAGAAACCTTGCCAAACTTCAGTGCAGAACAGAATATTGATCAGCTTTACTTATTGACTGATCCAGGGGATTGCCCTAAGTACAGGGACATCCTCAAATCCGTTATCTGACAGCTTTCTGATGTGCGTTTGATACTTGGCACAGGATTTTTCCTGTAGTCAAGGATGGTGTTTCTCTTTAAGGTTCTATTTCAGTTACATGGAATTTTGATCCATAAATAAAGACAACTTTGAAATCTTCAGATAATTGCAGTCCCATACTGTAGGTATTGATTCTGAATCTGGAAATCCTTATGCAGGAAGTGAGTGGCAAGTGGTTACCAAAACGAAATGTACAAAACCAAGCCTTGGAGAGGACCTCTTCCAGTCCTGGTGAGAAAGATGAAAAATTTACTAGAAACAGCTGAAGGCAGCAGGAGGAACTAACCCAAAACTTGATGGTTGTATTTTGGGTTTGCTCTTCAAATACTTGAACTCTCACCTTTGTGCTTTGTGTTCGTAGCAGTACTTTTAGCTGAGGGAATCTGAAGCAGCTTGGCAGGCTGTTTTGGAAACAACATTTAAGCAGTGAAGCTGAGGCACTGGGATAACTCCAAATGAAACTGAGACTATATCAGCGAAGTGTTTGAGGGTTTTTCAAAATGAGAGGTACAAAAAAACCCCTCTTAGTGCAAGGAAGATGAAAGAAAGTAGCAGTTTACAGAATCTGCTGCTAGGACCAGATGAAGGGGCTGACATTCCAGCTCTGAGCAGTGAGACTTGAGCAATGTGGTTTTTTCCTATCTCCATTTCACTTGGGTCATCTAACTGAACTTTGGTAAAACTGCATTCACTAGCTCTTTATTTTTATGACATAACAGTTCTCAGTCCTGATAGAAGTGTAGGATATTTCTCAATGGCAGATGAATACCCCATTCTCCTTGTTTATGTCATGCAAAAATGCATGTAGGGAAAGGCTTGGCCCCTGACTGTCCTGATTCATAGAACCTTGTGCTGGCCTCATCAGGTCCCATTATACCTTTCTCCTTTCAGGCTCTTAATGCAGTGCGGTTTCCAAACATGTAGCACTGATTGTGGTAAGATGAAAACTTCTCACATCATTGCTTCCCTCTATCTTCATTTTGCCAGATATCCGCTTGTCCATATGCTGCTGGCCTGATTGCTTCACAAACTTTTCCCAAGTGCTGAGATACTTCCTCTGGGCCACTAGCATTGCATTCTCCCAGGAAAAGGTTAAAGGAAAGCCTAGTGGAAATTATTAGTAAAAGCAGGGTAGACTGAGCATAATCTAATATTAGCTTACTAATAATAATAGCATAATCTAATATAGCTAACTTCACTTGAAATGATACTGAAAAAATTCCAAGATTTCACAAGCCTGTTGGGGTCCTAAAAGGGAAACTGCCTTTCTTAAAGCAAACTGTTCGAGCAACATAAGTATGTGCTTTGGAATTCAGCAGCTCCAAGTGCTGCCTGGCTGTGTTCTTGACTAAAACCGGCTTCAAAGTAACAGGGGTCTGCTAGATTAGCATACCTGGCGGGAATAGTGCACCACTGAAGTCTGGATACAAATCACAACCCCCCAGGTGAGCTGCTGCTATCTGTAACTGTGATCACTGGCTTGGGCTCAAAGGCACAGATGCTGTTGCTGTGAGCAGCCCTGCTGGGTGCACAAGCAGTGTTGGAAGGATGTGAGACCAGGTTAGGTGGAAGGCTGCCAGCCTGGAGTCCTGAGCAGAGCTGATCCTGTCATCATCCTGTGCCCTGGACTGGAGTGACAAGGGACAGCATGAGCTGGGGCTGTTCCTGCTGGAGGTGTGGTGCTGCCTCTAGGAACTTGATTCACCCCACAGCTGGCTGCAAGGGAGAGCAAAGCCCATGGGGCCTGGAGAAGTTTATATCTGCTGGTTGGCCTCAGGCCTCACCTGTACCTTCACCCCATCCTGCAGTAGCATTGGTACCACATGAGTCCCTGGAGTCTCCCTCAGTGGGGGATGTCAGCTGGAGTGGATATTTTCCAGCACTCCTATAAAGCAATTGTGTCAGTTCTGTTGCTGATGGAGAATTGGGTTGACAGCCTTCTTAAATAGGTATTATGAAGCTTTAAATCTATATTCAGGCCATAACACTGGTGTGTAGAAACATATTGAGGATTATGTGGCTTCCATACGCTGCCAGAATATTCTTCGTCTTGCATGCTGGAAGGGATTTTCTGTGAAACCTTCAGAGAGCATCTCCTACTTTTTCATCTGGTATATTGAACAGCTGTGTCCTAGGGGAGCTGTGTAAGCCTGCCCTACACCATCTGTTCAACATCCTTGTGTCCTGGGAGATGTAATGTTTTCATACCTGAGCTAGTAGGTGGTGATTAAACCCTTAAATTCCTGTAGCTAGCTTAAGCTACTAGTGGGAAAACAAATTTTCTTTAACCCTACTTTGGGTCTCCTGTGATTAAAGCTTACTGTCACTGTGACAGTAGTACTTGATATCTGGAGACCAATTTAGTTTTATGTTACATTATTACTATTTTTGCTTACTTCAGTACATTCTTTACACCTCTTGATTTCATATTTGATATTCATTTTGCCAGTTTGCAGGCTAACCGTTGGGGATAAAGTAGATCCAGGAAGAATTCAGAACCATTTACAACTGTTGTTGGTTTTTACTGGCACTTGGGTGTTCATTTCAACAAGGTTAAACTTCTCAGAAGACAGCCAGAGTGGTGAATTTGAGTCATAAGGCCTCAGCCTCCAGTCAAGCTATTCTCAGTGTTTTTTCTGTCTTGCAGAATGGAGATGTATGTATTTCAATTCTTCACCCACCTGTAGATGACCCGCAAAGTGGAGAGCTGCCATCAGAGAGGTGGAACCCTACCCAAAATGTCAGGTAACTGTGAATATGTTGTGCAGTGGTGACCTCAAAGGTCTGTCATCTCTAAAAGATCTAAGGCCTATGTTGGGAGAGGTTTGGGAGGGAATTTAAGGTTTTGTGGGGTTTAGGGCTTGAATCAAGTGGGACCAGACTTACCAGTCCATCTGAATGTACTGGGCTGCTGTGTCTTAATACTGAGCTGGCAGTGCAGAGTCTTCTGTCCTGTTCACAGGGTTTCATACTCTGAAAGCAAATTATCTGAAATGTTGAAGCCTTTTAGTCACTGTTATCTTCTTCAAAGTACCACTAGCAGAAAAGTATTTGTAATGGGTTCTAGGTGCCCACCAAACTGCTCTATTACTCCCCTTCCCAGCAGAACAGGGGAGAAAAAAATAACACAGAAAGCAACTTGCACATTGAGATAAGGCAGTTTACTAAAGCAATAGCAAAAGCTTGTGTGCACAAAAGCAAAGGGGGGGAAAAAAAAATCTCCACTTACTGTTGGTAAGCAATGTTCAGCCACTTTCCTGGGGAAGCAGGGCTTCAGCACGCATAGTGGTTGCTCCAGAAGGCAAACCTTGTAGTAAAACAAATGTCCCCCATTCCTCCTCTCTCACTTAGCTTTCATATCTGAGCTGGTGTTACATGGAATGGAGTATCCCTTTGGTTAATTTGGACCAGCTGGCCTGGTTGTGTCCCATCCTAGGATCTTGCCACCTCTCAGCCCCTTGATGGGGGAGTGGGGACTGTTAGAGACAGTGCTGGTGCTGTGCCAGCACTGCTCAGCAGTAGCCAAAACACTTGTGTGTTATCAACGACTTTCTAACTGTGAATGGAAGGAAAGCATTGAGGGCTGTTAAGGGAAAATGAGCTATAGCTCACCCAGACTCAATACAATCCGCACTGTTTATTCCATACTATTTGTGTCATGTTTAGGTCCCACATAATTTATGTATCTTCCAACTGTTCCACTGTACTTATTTCTCATTACTGGAATCCGTTCTTACTCTCACATAAACCCCAAACTACATTCTTGAGCCATCTCTATACCAAACATACATTTTTATTAACCTGTCCTTTCACAGATAGGTACTATTCTCCTGTTTCATGGCTTCCTCCCCTCCTCCAGATCTATGACTTGTGCTCCACTCCATCATTATAGGTGATCAGGATAGGAGAAGCACCACACTTGATCACTGAGCACCAGCCTGGCTTACATCATCATCACATTCACCTTGCTCCTCACAAAATTCATTCTTTGTCAGGTCATGTTGTTCCTGCTCCTTTACTTCCTACAGCATAAAATTCACACAGATTGTTTTTTTTTTTTTTTTTTTTCCCCAAGGTTAAATCTCTGAGCTACATACCAGGTCTCCCTATCCTTCCACATTACCCACCAAGTACACCCAGGTCCTTGGGTAAAGCAAACCCACAAATGGGTTTGCTTTTTCCCATGGGAGGAGAAATCCACACTGACTTCCCCAGCCACTTTCCTGTGTTTAGTGCAGGGACCTTATCTCCTCCCACAGTCTGTGCGCTTAGTTTGGGCAGGATCAATGCAGTTAGCAGGTCCCCTAGCATTGACCAGCCAAGTGGCTTCTGCGAAATTTGCATCTAAGTGCCTCCATGTCCCATTACCTAAAGCTTTTAACAGTCTTCAGCATTTCTTATTCTTTCCAGAGGCTTGTGGGTGGTAAGGGATGTGATATATTTGCTCAATGTTTCTTTGCCCAAGAATTCATGAGGTTATTTTGAAAATTAGTCCAATTGCCTGTTTTAGTTCCTTCCAGGGTACCATGTCACCACAAAATGTCTCCCAAGTCCTGAGCTTATGTTCCAAGCAGTGGCATGGTTCACTGGGTATGTTTCCAGCCAGTTGTTGCCTCTGTGATAGTGAGTATGTAACTCATGCCTTGGCATGTTTGTGGCAATGGCCCAATGTAATCTATTTGCCAGGCCTCACCATACTGGAAACCCAGCCACCACCCTCTATTCCAGGGATATTTCACACGTGTGGCTCACTTGATGGCAGCATGTTTCACATTTGTGGATAACCTGTGTGATGGCCTCTGTGACCAGGTCCACCCCTCAATCATAAGCCCATCTGTGCATCCCTTCCTAGATGTTCAGAAGTGGCCTGGGGCTAGAAATAGCTCGTCCTTTTGCTCCCAGCCTTAGTCTTCCTGAGCTATTCCAATCTTTGCAGCCTTACCTACCTGTTCATTGTTCTGATGTTCTTCTGCAGCAGATAAGGACCAGGAGAGATCACTTACTGAACACTGTGGAAAAAACAGGCTAGAATTAGAGATATTAATTAAACTTATTATTAACAGAATCAGTGCAGGATAAGACCTTAAAAACACCTTCCCTCCACCTCTCCCTCCTTCCCAGCTCTCCCTCCTCCCCCAGCAGTGTATGGGAGTAGGGTAATGGGGTTACAGTCAGTTCATCACACATTGTTTCTCCTGCTGCTAAGGATGAGTGTTCCCCTGCTCACCATGGGGTCCCTCCCACAGTGGGCCAGTTCTGCATGAACTCTGCCAACATGAGTCCACCCCTCGGGCAGTAGTCTTCCCCAAACTGCTGCAGCGTGGGTCACACTTCCACAGGGTGCAGTCCTTCAAGGACAGGCTGCTCCAGTGAGAGCTCCTCTCTCCATGTGTCTTCCACAGGATCACAGCCTCCTCTCAGGCATACCCCTGCTCCAGCCTGGACTCCCCCAGGAGCTGCAGGTGGATAGAGATTCTGTGCCCTCCCTGTGTTGCAAGGGCACAGCTGCCTCACCACTATCTTGACCACAGGCTGCAGGGGAATCTCTGCTGCAATACCTGGAGCAGCTCCTGCCCCTCCTTCTGCACTGACCTGAGTGTCTCCAGGGTTGTTCCTCTCACATGTCCTCGCTCCACTCTTCTCTGGACTTCTCTGGACAATTGAAACTTTTTTTCTTATTAAGTATGTTACCACAGAGACATTACCACCCTTCCAATTGGTCCAGCCTTGACCAGTGGCACATCTGTCTTTGGAGCTGCCAGGTTCTACTGGACATAGAGGAAGCTTCTGGCAGCTTCTCACAGAAGCCACCCTTGTAGCCCTCTAGCTACCAAAGCTTGGCCCTGCAAACCCAATACAGGGTGTTTTTGAGTATTCTGACCAGTAGAAGCAGCTTTGCAGAGTTCTGCGTTTTGTTTACCTTCCATTGTTTGTCTCCTGTCCTACTGAGTGGTGTTGGGAGCAGCTGGTGGTTATCTTCCTGCCAAAAATACAATGGATCACTAAGTACCAGAGGCATTGAAGGCCTAACATGTTCATGTTTTTGAAACAGCAGCTGAATTTCCTTCTCATTACAAGACACGTCAAATAAAGAATCAACTAGGAGACAAGCCTTAACTCACAGTTAGGAAACAACCTTGGGCATTAATTACGTATATCACACATACATTTTGAGCATTTCATTATATTCAACCCTAGAGATTGACATGAAACTCCTCATGGTGCTCTAATTTCTGCTCTCCCTTACCACAGTCACAGTTTTTGGTGCTAATGCTGTTGAAATATCTTGGGCTTAAGGGTGACAGGTCAAAACATTCCTCAGCAACTGAATGTATCAGTGAATGAAAGTAAAACTGATCCTTCACTTCTAGCCTACTACCACCATTGCCAGTTGGGCTGAGTGCCAGCAGAAGCACATCCTGCTGGGGTCCCATCTGGCTTGAGAAAGCTCCAGAGTGTTAGACAGGAGGCAGAGGGGCTGAAGGTACAGGAGATAGATACTTCTCAGCTGTTGAATTTTGTAAATCCTGCCAAGTGTTGACTATTTGCCCACAGATGAGCAGGGTTGAAGTGTCTGAAGGGGAAAATTCATTCTTCAACTGTGAGAGTTCACCTGTGCTTCCACCTATAAGGGTGTCAAGGAGGCTCATTTGCCTTTTTAAACACAATCAGTATGTACTTTCCCATCACTGGGAGGTAGGTGATACAAGCATAAGTAAATACAGCAAAACCCAGCAAGATGTGAAGGAATGGAGCTCTGATCTGTTTGGCACAGAATACTGCTTCCTGTGTCCCATGGAGCTGAGTGAGTGGTGGCAAGGCTTAGGGTTGAGGCTCTCTGATCATTTTAGTTGTCCTTCTCCACATCTCCCCTGTCTCCTCGCCCTTGAACTGCACAGGCCAGGACTCAGCACAGTATTCCAGGTACTGGGACACCTGTATCTCCTGCAGATAGGTGACATGCTGTCTGCCTATTGCTTTGTTTCTTGAGGATTCCCTTTTTTCTTGGGTTTATTTTGCTGCCTAATATTTGGGCAGATTCCACAACCAGCTTGATGCAGTAACATGACTGTCAGTGCAGCGTAGGCTAAAACTTTTAACTTTATACCAGAGGGCAAAAATGCAGTTGGACCAATCTATACCTACCTCAAGAGGTGGCACTGAGAGGCTACAGTAGCAGCTGGAATTTTAAAAAAAATCCTTTTTCAACAAGGAACATAATAGGATGTGCTGGTTGGGAGCACCAGCCAATCTACATCATGTCTCTTTGGGATGAAATTGGTCTGTCTCTGAGCCTTCTTATGTTGATACATGAGAAAAAAAGGTCCTTAACAGGTCTGTTTCCTTGAGCCTCTGCTGCCTGCTCTTCCATGCTACAGCAACCTTGTCTGAAGGGAAGACAGATCCCTGACAATATCCCAGAGACTCAGACTAATCCAGCTCATGGAGTTTGTGTCTGGTGTTGAGGTTTTCAGTCCCATGTAGTTGAACTTTCTTTAGTGATTTTAATCCTGTCAGATGCCCCATGCTGGGATGCCTTTCTGTTACTGTACCTTGCTCATGGCAACTGGGTTTGAGTTGGAGGACACTGTCCAGCACTTAAAGATATCAGCAGTGATGGTGCTGATCTAATGTGCTGGATGGGAATGAAGAGCTCAGAGAGCTTCACTTCTGATACAGTTGTCTTGGTGTGTTTAAAGAGCTTTGCAGTGACTTTGGTGTCTGGAAAATTGCCTTCTCTTCACTGTTGATGGAAATGTGGTAGAGCAGATGCTAAATCCAGACATGGATTCCTGTCCTCTGCCTTCCCTAGAATTCATTTGCTCTACATGAAAGCTCCTGCATGTTGCTGGAGCTGACATCCTGGCCTGCTTGCAGAGAATCTAAGGCTCTTAAATGAATTCTTGTGATTAAGTAGAAAATAATCTCTTATGCCCATCATTTCAGTCCAATGAGTCAGTTTCTTCCAGAGCTGCTGTTCTCTTTTTGTACAGAATTATATAATTTAGAAAATGATTTGTATAAGAGTCTCTTGATAGCCGTTCTGAACAGTCTGTTCAGATACAAGTGTTTATTTTCAAAACCTTCCAGGATACTCAGTGTCCAAATGATCAAGCATTTCCTGGAATTGTAGCCAGATATATGATCTGGTAGATGTGCTCTGAACCTGCCTCTGAATCAGTGCAAACACAACTGCGGCTCCCAGTCTCCTTTAATCAAGGTCTGCAGTGTGGCTGTTAGGTAATGCTCTGTTTCAAGAGCTATTCCCTGTCTCTTTTTTGCCCCTTCCACTTGCTGTTGTAGTAGATACAGCCAGTGGCTGGGTGTGGGTGTTTGTGCTGGTTGGGGCATGGTGTGAGCAGCAAAGCCTGCATCTCTCAAGTGCATAGGGTTCTAGGAACTGCAGGAGAAGGCTCTAGGCAAGAGGATGGTGTCTGTAGCTGGTAAATGCCAGCAGAGCAGGGTACCTGGCTAGAAATCCCTGTCTGCCTGCCTGCCAGGGGTTATGTGACTGGCTCATGCTGCTCCGCTGAGTACCAGCAGCTGAATCCCACTGGGACCTGGCACTTTGCCTGGTCACTGAAAACATCCACACTGTCTTCCCCTCGAGAGCTGCTGCTGCATTCTGAGTGGGGCACAAGCTAAGGAGAGGAGAGTCCTGCCCCGACCTCAGACCCCCACCACCTGGCAGGGCATGGAAAAATAGTGCAGCCTTTTCTGCTGGCCTTGGGCCATAGTGGTCCTTCTCCCTGTGCAGGGCAGGCAAACAGCCTGGCTTCCTGCTGGAGGCTGCAAGCCACCAGGAACAGCTCACAGTGTGGATTTCCAGCCCCACGCCGTCTGTGGATAGTGCCAACAAGCTGAATTCTGGTCTGATGGTAGCTTTGCATACTGCCCTGTCCTAAGCACATGCATGGACACAATGGTCTGTAGTCACATGAGTGACTACAGTAGTCACATTGTGACTACTACAGGGTCTGAGGTTCATAAATACCTGCTCTCGCTTAAAAAACTCTGTCCAAGGCTTAAGACTTGGCTTCAAACAAGGTTATGGTGCAACGCCTAAGGAAGTTGTGGACATCTAGAATCCATGAATGTGTTAGCTCTGACTCTGCTGTTGTGGTTGCCTCTTTCAGGACTATCTTACTGAGCGTAATCTCTTTGCTTAATGAGCCCAACACATTCTCCCCAGCCAATGTGGATGCGTCAGTCATGTTCAGGAAATGGAGGGACAGTAAAGGAAAAGACAAGGAGTATGCCGAAATCATAAGGTAAGCTTTGCCACTTGTAATGCTGGGCTACCAGCCTTCCACTTTGAATCCTATCAAACAGGCTGCTTCCAGAATTTGCTGAAACCAGCTTCTTGCAGCAGAATTTAATTTGGAAATTAATTTCAGTGTCTTATTCAAAGTCCATGCTTCGGATCCCTCCAGAACTTTCAGCACACAGAAGCAGTGCAGACTTCTGGGGCAGGAGGACTGGGCTGACTTGTCTTTGCGTTGTTCTTGTTTCAGACTAATCTGTCATGATGCTCTGCAAAACCTCCTGACTACTAGTAAATCCTAGTCAGTCCCTGCTTGTCTTTGAGCCCTGTGTTGCTTGTGATGTGATGCAAACTGACTGCATCCTACTAATTTCTGTGCTTAATGCATGCATGAATCATAATCTTTTCTCTCCGATTCAAAGGAGCATCAGCAGGATTTGTCAAGGGCTTGCAGAGCTGGGTTGGATGAGCTGGAGGCACTGCTCAGTGCTGCCCTTGGGAGAAGTCCATGGCTAGTCAGGAGCTGTAGGGGGTTGATGTGAGCGTGGGCCAGGGCTGCTGTGGAGGAGCACGCCTGCTGGCATGAGGCCACAACTGCGTTGTCTCTGCCAGCTGGACAGGCAGGATGTGGCCCTGAATGGGGCCAGCAGGGCTCTGTGTGTGCAGAGAATCCTCCAGCTCCCTCACTTCACATGGGGAATGGCAGACTGATGGGCAGTGGGTGGATGAGGGCACAGGCTGCCATCTGCTCCTCCCTGCTGGGATGCAGCAGCCAGCCTGCCCCGGGGTGATGGGAAACACTTGGCTTCTGCGTGCCCCTGGCTGTGTCCTGGAGTGCTGCCATGTGCCCCAGCTGCTCTGACCCTCCAGTGGGAGCTGAGAGCTGCTGAAGGCTTGTGAGAATTGCAGTTTTGAGCATGCTGTGGGAGAGTTGTTAGCAGCAGAGTCAATAAATCATCCTAGGAAATCCCTGACCATCCCTACAGTAGCAAATGGAATTTGCTTTGGCCTCTAGCAGGTCTCTAGTGCAGAGCCTGTGGAATAACTGATTTCATGTGTTGCTGAGTGTGTGTGTGCTGCAAACACTCTGGGTGTGCTCCCTAGCCTGGCGCTGCAGGAACCACATCTGTTTCCAGTGCTGCTCGTGGTGCTTCCTGCAAACCTCAGCTCCCCTGCCCCTGAGCTGCCATCAGGGCTGGGCAGGGCCTGGGGGGAGGGTGGAGGAGCTGAGCCACTGGCACACGGCCCTGCTCACATTCCTGCTGTGTCCTTCTCCCCACAGGAAACAGGTTTTGGCTACCAAAGCTGAGGCAGAGAAGGATGGCGTGAAGGTCCCCACTACACTGGCAGAGTACTGCATCAAAACTAAAGTGCCTTCCAATGACAACAGTTCAGATTTGCTTTACGACGACTTGTACGATGACGACATTGACGATGAAGACGAGGAGGAGGAGGATGCCGACTGTTACGATGATGATGATTCTGGCAACGAGGAGTCGTGACCTGTTCCCTCTATGCCCCTGTACTGCCCTGCCGACTCAGGCCAGAAGGGAGCAGCGGTAACCTAGCAGCAGTCCAGCAAAAAAGTGGGGGGAGGGGGGGTGTCAAAAAAAAAAAAAGAAAACAAAAAAAAAAACCCAACACAAAACTTTGTCTCCTGCTGTCTCCTGTTGTATGGATCTGTTCGCTCCTTTTTTATGGACCTCTTAGAGACCCTCCACAGAATGTCTGAATTCTTGCATTCTTAACCCTTTCATCACTGTATTACAATTTCTTTTTAAAAAAGAAACTCCCCTTTCACTTCTCTACGAAATGCTCACAGCAAAACAGATTTGCTTGTGTTTAGATTCTTGAATGAAATACAGTCTTGCATTAAGATGTTTAATGTATTTAAAGCTGGAACAAACCCATTGGAAGCCGGGTGTTTGGGAGCTCAAAGTGCTGCATTTACTGGGAAGAAAAAAAAAATCCCCACGAAGCAAATTGCCAAGGTTTAGCTGCTCCATTTACAATAATAGCGTGTGTACATTCGTTTAGCCTTGTGGTGGTGGCTTTTCCTTTATAAGGTGTGGGGCAGAGGGTGTAAAGCTACTGTGTGTTGAGCTTGATGGGATGTCACTGAAAGGTACAGTATTCCTTTTCAGCCTGCTAAGTTAGGAAATAGCTGGCCCCTGGAGCCCCAGAGGGCACAATCAGCTTTGTCTTTGGAAAAGGCTTGTGATATAAACCCTAAAATAAACACTTAACACTTCACATCTGTGAAACTGAGCCCTGGGTTGCTTTTTTTTTTTTTTTTTTTTTTTTTTTTTGTTTTTTTTTTTTTTTTTGTTTTTTTTTTTTTTTTTTTTTAGTTTTTTTAGTTTTTCTTCAGGCTAGAATAGGGTTGGAAAAGTTCAGTTTAGCTGTTCTGCTGTGATCTGCTGCCAGCTGCCTCTCTCTGGAGGGAGGAGAGCAGATGTGCATCCTGCTGCCCAGCGCTCCGCCATTCATGCTGGACTCATTTTTGGCAGTGGGACAGACCAGCAGCCTCCTGCCCCGTGCTGGCTGGCAGCCCTTGCTCCCCGCAGCCCCATCCCTGTGCCGCTGGAGCTCTCTTCTGTGGCTGGTGTAGGTCAGCTGTGGGCAGGGGTGGCTCGGCTGCAGGAGCGGAGGGGGTCCGGGGCTGTGTGTGTGCTGCGGGCAGTGCCGGGCTCTCCCTGGGGCACAGAGCAGGACAGCAGCAGGTTTCCACAGGCTCTCCAGCAGCATGCTTCAGCTGGTGCCCCGAGCTCAGCCTCCCGCATGTTTTTGGGAGCCCTTGGCAGAGCTTAGGGTGCTTCGTTGCGGGCAGGGGGATCCTGCATGTTCTCTCTCAGACCCCTGTTCCTCAGGCCCTCGGCCCTCCCACCTGTGCGGTGTGCTCGTGTTTGCCCGTGGGCCGTGCCCCGAGTTCCCCTTTGGCGTGATCCCTGGATCGCAGCCGGGCCTGGCAGCCCCGGGAGCAGATCGGAGGTGCTGGGTCCCCACAGGTACAGAGGCATCACCAGAGTCTGCGCCTCCCCTCCGCATATCTCAGGGTTTTCCATGGTACGGCACCGGCTGCAGGTCCCTCGGGGGTGCTTCGGTGGGAGCAGGCGAGACTGAGTAAAAGCTCCAAGTGCGCTGCCCGGATGGAGAGGAGAGGAAGGCCCTCGGGGCTCCGCGTGAAGTGAGCGAGGCAGATCTGTTTCCAAAATGCTTGGCTGAGGTTTGCAGGGACAGCCCAGTGAAGGCTGCCCGGGGCGATTCCTTGTGCCCGGCGCTCCCTCGGCCACCTGCCCTCCTGCTTGCATGTTACTGGGAAGGCAGCTGCACCTCCCGAGATGTCAGTCTGTTTCCAGCAAGGACTGACTCAGCCCCGGCCGCTTTTTGGAGCCTCCAGTGGGGTTCCCCTGCGTCTAGTGACAGTGTGGGGCACCTCAGCTTCACACCAGCCCTGCGAGGGCAGCGCCAGGGCTGGTGAATGGGCCCCCGTGCTCCGGCTGCAGGACCAGGCTCGGGGCCACACCAGGGCAGGGCACCAACCTCCAGCTTTCAGGTGGCTGTCGGGGGTGGAGGAGCAGAGTGTGGCAACGCTGGCTTTGCTGATGACTTGGTTGGAAATGAGGATACTGCATCTTTCAGGATTTCCCTTGTACTTTTGACCGTCTTCACTGTATACTCTCCAGTGACTTGTATTTCCAAGCTTGGTGTTGTAAGATGCATTATTATGACTCTTCTGTTACCCTTTTTTAATGACAAAAAAGCAACCTCTTTTGAGAGCTCCGACATTAACCAGACTAATTTTTCTTCCTCACTGTCTTGTGCAGTGTCATTGCTTGTTGACTTGCTGGTTTCCTTATTTTGAGATACAACTGAAGTATGAGGGGATTTTTTTTTTAAACTATTTAAGAGATTGCAGAAAAATGTTTACCTGCTCTGTGTATTCTGGGTTTTTCTTAACCCCTTTTCTCCTGTTTCAGTCAATATTAGCGTTTACATTTGCAACTACATGACCCTTCAAATGCAGTTTTCAACCATTCTGAAGCCAGCAGGGTACACTAGATTTCTTAGTAGTTTTCTTAGCTGAACTCCCAGATCTTTTCCTTTTTTTCTTCAGTATAATTTACCAGAAAGAATTAACTGATGCATTTTTGTGTTGTCTTCTCCTTCAGTAGTTATATTTTGTCTTTTCTGCACATCTGTCTACTAATAAAAATGTGAAATGAAAAAAACTCAGTGCTGTTACTTCCATGTTTGAGCTGGTTGCATTGCATGGGTTACTCAAAGCTTTGAATAACAGCTGTTCATGAGTTCATTGCTGCTCTGGTGTCAATAGACATATTTATACACAAATATCTATAAGTTTATTGTAAAATAAAGCTGTTTGACAGCTGCCTGCACCTAGGACTAAAGAACAAACTGATTTAAAGAATGACTTTGGCAAAAGGCCTTTGCTGTTATATTTAGTCCTCCTAAGTCAGGAAGGGGGAGACCTGTGAGAAGGTGTTTTGTGGATTCATGTGACTGCAACAGGGAGGCAGGACTCGGGCCAGAGCTGCTGGTGGTGGTGGTGCTCCAGAAAGGCTCGGACAGGGTGCAGGAGGAGTTTGACCGCTGGGTCGGGGAGCAGCTTTGGCAGAGAAATTGAGGTCATGGCTGCCAGCCCTGCCTGTCCCGTGCTGTTCCCTGTAGGCTCAGGAGGGGAGTAGGGCGTTTGCAGGGCCCCGGCTGCTGCAGTCGAGCTAAAATTAGCAGGACAAGTGTCAGGGAGTTGCACTGGCTGCACTTGGTACTGATGGCAGCACAGCAACTGCTGAGTCAAATGTGGCTGGGACCCAAGTGCTTCTGCTGCACAGCTGAGCTGGAGGAAGGGTGATGGCATTTTGGAGCTGCCTTCCCAAAACACTCTCTACGTTACAGAAAGGGCCCGGGAGGATCTGGCCTGCTTTTGTCTCCTGCCTTACCCTCCAGCACTGGGTTGCCCAGAACTGCCAGCAGCTGCTTCCTCCAGCAGCAGCGTGGGACCAAAGGCAGGGCAAGGGCTCCAGCCCACCCTGCCCTGGGTAAGCCTGGGGAGCTGCCAAAGGGGGTTTTTCCCTTCTTTCCTTGGTGGCCAAGAGCAGCTGGGCAATCTCACCTCTGCCATCAGGGGAGCAGGGCTTCGAGAGGAAATTGCTGCAGGCAAGTCCTGCCGAAGTGACAATGTAGGGGAAGAGAGAAACATTTTGTTGACTCTCACAAAGAGAGGAGCCTGCCTGTGGCTGAAGGCAACGCTCTGCCTGCGGGCAGGACCCCAGAGCAGCTGGGAAGGGGTGGGACCTGAGGCTCAGGGGCTGCTAGGGGCTGGCACCATCTCTGCCCTGTTGCCTTTCCCCAGCTCCAGCTGCTCTGGACTGTGACATGCAAGAACTGAGCTACACCTGCAGGGCAGCACTGAGTGTCTATAAACAAGACCTCAAGAGAATGAAGGCAGCTCTGGGGAAGTCTCTGTTTCGAAGTGGGTAAATGAGGTGCTGCTGCTGTGAGGGCTCAGCTGCTGAGGCAGTCTTGTACAAGCTGATGGGCCCTAGCCTGAAAAACATTTTTACCCTCCTTGACATTCAAGCCCCAAAGCCAGCAGCAGTGGGGCAGCAGCTGCCAAGGGCTTGGAGCAGCTGTTGGAGTACAACCAGTGTCAAAACCTGAGCCAGGGCAGAGGAATGCCAGTGTAGTTCTTGCACTGCTTGGAGGCTCGGGGAAGCCGGGGTGACAACTGGGTCTCACAGGATGCAGAGCAGGTAACAGGGAAAGAAAAATAGTTCTCAGGGTAGAAACAGACTTCATTTTCTTCTCGTGGATACTGAAATAAAAAAAGCCCCTTGCCTGTTGTGTGCGTCACATTTACCCACCTCCTCTGCTGCACAGGGACAGGATGATCTGAAGAGTAAGTCTGGGGCAGGAGCTGCTCACATTCCTGCCCTTCCTCCCAGCAGAGCCCATGGACCTCATGGGCAAAGCCAGAGAAGGCAGAGCTGCAGCTGTCCTTACCAATCCCAGCTGCTCACAGGGACTCAGGGCACCACCCCAGGAGACACCAAAGGCAGAACAGGCAGGCAGGAGGGGCAGCCCTGGACCCCATCCCTGCTGTGGGTGCCTGAGAGCTCTCAGCACACAGGTGAAATCACTGTTGACAAACCCACCTGCTGCTCTTACCCTCCCAGCTTGGCTGCTGCTGCAGCAGCAGGTGTGGAAAGGGACAGGCTGTAAAAGTAAAATTGCTCCTGGAGCCTTTGAAAATGCAGCCAAATGCCAGTGGGTATATATGCTCAGATCTTTATTAGGTGGAGGAAGGGCTTATAAAGAAATGAAACTCCTAGAACATTCACTGCACTGGTGCAGGACAAGAAGGACCAGGAACTGCCTCCAAGGTCTTTGTTTTAAAAAAAGTGAGGAGGGAGAGATGTAGTTTCCATCCAGTAGTTCTGGCTTTCCTGGGAAGGTGGCTCAGGGCAAAAACAGGTACAAGACACAGCTTATACTTTTATTTAAGAAACTGCTACATAGTTCTTGCCTCTAATGATGCAAAGGAGGTTCCAGGACACACTGAGCCATCCAAAGTCTCTTGCTAGAGAAAAACACCACCAACAAAAAACCCCCGCACAAACGAAAAATAGAACCCTGTCCTTTTTTATTATTATTATTAAAAAATTGAAAAATTAAAAGTTGAGAGTGCAGCTCAAGGCCACAGTGATGAAACTGCCCTCAAGAGCTTGTCTTCCACAGCAAGAGGGCAGAAGGGAGGAAATGAAAGAAAGGGGAAGGCCCACAATACTTCTTTTTTTCTTTCTTTTATTTTCCCCCTCTAAAATAACAGCTATATTGGGGGTCAGGGGCTAAAATCAAACCAACAGGACACATATTGATTCAGGTTTTTGGAAGGGAAGTCTCCTTATTTGTCTGAATTTAGAACTGCATTAAATAAATGGGCTCCAGCTCCAAAAAAAGGGCGCAGTTTGTCTGACAGAGTTACAAAACTCATAGAATTTAAAATACAAAACAAAGAAGGATGCCCTGGTACAGATGGAAAATGAATAATTAGTTTTTCTACAAAGAAAATAAAACAGGGTGCAAGATGCAGAAAACCACATTTAGGCTCTATTACATTTACAAATACATACATAAATATATTACATATAACAGCAACTCAAAGAGGAAGCAGGCGAGTCACACAGAGGATGGCTGGCTGGCTGCAGTTCTCCCTGCACAGACGTTTGGCTGAGCAGTTACTTTTCCTAATAATTCCAAGAATGGGCTTTGGCTTTTATTTTCTTTTTCTCTTTTCTTTTGAGTTTTTTTTTTTTCCTTCTTCTTCCTCTCCTTTCATTCTCTCCCCCCTCCCCTGTTTCGGATTTAGTTTGTCCAGTATGGAGAAGTGCCATAGGCGGTTTTGGTAGCCTGAGACTTTTGCTGCATGGTGCTGGGTTGGTTGCGTTGGCCAGATCCACCCTAGAAAAGGGAAACAAAGGAGACAGGAGCATCAGCTGCCACAGCACCAGCATTCCCAGGAAGACAAGCTCACCCCAACATCACCAGGGACAGCCCTGACACCCAGCAGTGCAGCAAGGCTTCCTCCCTGAACAGATCTGCTTCTGCCCTGCACCATCTCTACATCCCACCGTCCAGGCCAAGCAACCATGGACACACCAAGCAGGAGTTTGGAGATGCACCATCCCACTGCCTCCCAAGTACTACAGGCTCAAACACAAGGTAACTGAGGAGCAGGGCCAGGCACACAAAAGGAGCTTTCCCAAGCTGAGCCAAGGTGGTGCACCAGGCAAGGATGTCACACATTTGGAGTGCAAAATCATGTTCTATTACTGGACTCTAAGGCTGAACACTGCTTTTTTCAGGGAATATTTAGTGTTACGAAAGTAAACACATGTGCAAGTGAAACCAAATTGGAGCTGACATGCAACCAGCAGGGGATGCTTGATTTTTCCTCAGAATCACAGGACAAGTGCTCATATCCTGCTCTTCTGACAGTGGACAGCAGCACCTGCCTCAGCTTCACACCCCACAAACCATCCCATCTCAGCCCACAGCAAGATGGGCTCTTCACACAATCACAGCCTGGCTGAGGGTGGCAGGGATCTCTTGAGGTATTCTGTCCAACCCCTTTGCTCAAGCAGGATCACCTAAGAGCCAGTTGCCCAGCAGCATTCCCAGACAACTTCAAGGATGGAGATTCCACCAGCTTCCTGGGCATTTCTTGGTCACCATCCCAGCAAAAATATTTTTTCTGATATTCAGAAGGAACCTCTTGTGTTCCCATTTGTCTCCACTGTCCCTGTTCCTGGATACCACTGGAAAGAACCTGGCTCTGCCCTGTTTACATCTTGCTTTTCTGTACATTGATAAGATCCCCTCTCAGTGCTCTCCAGGCTGAATTGTCCCAGCTTCTCCGCCTTTCCT
>JAODKT010001744.1:7283308-7299845 GCA_027576195.1 Cossypha heuglini
GGCTGCAGCTCACTGACACACGAGGCTACAACCACCGGCTCATCCCAACAGCCTCATTTACCCAAAAGTCTCACTAGCTTTGCAAGTAGGCTCTGCTCCAGGCCAAAGCCGTCTCTAGTCAATACCTACTGCCAGCCCTGCTCAGAACAGTCTTCTGCATATCTCCTGATTTCTCTTCTCACTGGGATCTCACAAAGGAGAATCTTTCATTAATCTCTTCCAAATACATCTTGAAGTGTTCAATGTCATCATCAGAGTTTTGTCTTGGGCCCTTTTTTCTGCTGTATCTTCCACCTCCTTTTCCAATTATGAATCTGTAGGCCTCAGGGTAGGGAAGGCATAGAGCTATTCAAGAAGGCCCACTGGAGTGCCACAAACAGACTGAGAGCATGAATGAGAGCAGTTCTGCTATGAAGACAGGCAACAGAGTTGGGGTTCTTCAGCCTGGAGAAGACTCCAGGAAGACCTTACTGTGGCCTTTCAACATTTCAGTGTACCTTACAAAAAGGAAGCAAACCAAATCTTGAACAGCATTTGCAGTAAGAGGCAATGGACTACAGGGAAATGTCTCTAAGCTGAAATAGAGTAATTTTATATCCGGCATTTTGAACATATTCTTTACTATGAGGACTATGAAGCACTGGAACAAGTCCTAGAGGTAGCCAGATTACTGCATCCCTGGAAGTGTTCAAGGGCAGACTGGATGGGGCTCTGTTCCGTGTGGTCCAGGAGCAAGTTTCCCTTCCCATGGCAGAGGTGCTTGCAACCAGATTACCTCTTCCAACATAAAACACTTTAGGGTTTGTGCTGAAGTTTTGGAGGACTGTGGAACCAAAATGGGAGCAGGGAACAGTATGAGGAGGAAGGAGCAGGAGAGTGATGGCACAGAAGGTAGTCCCACTTCCTATTCTACCTGGGAGATGAAGGTAGAGACAATCACGAGTGACACTGAGCCCAGGAAAACATGAGAGGTGAAGGCAACGTGTTCTGTAGATTCGGTTTTATTTCATTATCTACTTGCCTGTTGCCCTGATTTGTTTGTTAATGAGTTAACTAATTTCCTCAAGTCAAATCTCTCTTGTCCATGACCATAAACAGTGAGTAATTTCTCCTTGTACGTATCTCACTACACATGCCTTTCAGGATGTATTTTCTCCTCCAGATGAGGAGAGGAATGATAGAGAAGCTTGGTGGCCCCACCAGGCATCTAGCCAGTGTTAACACATTACAATATGCGTCTCCTGGCCCTGCAACTTCAAACATTTTGCATCTTGTTGCCACAAAAATAATTCCATGCACTTCAGTTGACAGTTCTTCAAGTATCATAACTTTCTCTGGCAAAAGTCTTTATCCATCTGCTCAGCTTTGGGATTTTTTAAATTCAGGGTGCGCAGTCTGACAGGATTTTGTCTGAGTCATCCCTGTACTAACCTTTAACCTATCTTACTCTGGCTACTCCAAGCTCTACACAGAATACTTGGTACTTATTTGGGCCTTACATTATGGCATTCATCCAGTCTTCTCAGATCACTGCTCACTGCTCCATTTCTGCCTCCACAGATACACTGTATCAATCTAGTATCTAACTGTTCTCAGCTACCTACCAACAAATCTTTTTTCCAAGTTCCTTACCCTACATTTCTGATAGGAAAATTTTTTACCATTTTTCAATCCAGACTGAGGCCGTTTTTGAATCCATCTGAGAGCTCAGTCTGTCTCATACACCATTTGCATTCTGGATCCAGATAAGGAAAAAAACTTTGCACACTCGCCCTCTGCAGCTCACCTGCATTTGTTGCCATGATGCATATGCAAAGATCTATACCTATGAGCATGCCCAAAACTTGGGCAGCATGGCTACCAACTTGTGTACTTGCTGTTCAACCTTGCCTCTCGGTAGAAGAAAACACTTAAGACTTCAACTAGATTAGACAAAATGTCAATGCTGCTACAAAAATTAGACACTTCTTCACTCAGAAGCACAGAGTACACTTGCGCCTATTTAGAGATTTTGCAGCTGCATGATGCAGCTCCAGTTGCTCTGTATCAATTTACACAATCCTTGTGTAAATGTAAAGTGAAAGAATATAGAACATAAGGAAAAGCTTTTAACCACCATTAAATGAACCAATGTATGTGGTACCAATGATCAACACCGAAGACAACTTGTTTAAAATTAAATAAGTCATTTACTTACCATTGGCAGTCTGGATTGAAGCATCTGGAGATCATCATAACCATAAATCTGCTTAAAGACAGATAAAAATACAACATTATTGTAATACTTTTTTCAGATGCTGATCAATTTGGGGCTTTGAACAGATTTTGACTTAAGCCCAGTCTGTGTTAAGGTCTACAGTCACATGTTGCATTGTGCTATCATGGGGGACTGCTGTATTTCAAGGAGAGTAGAACTGAAGTTAAAAAACTTGTCACTCTGATGTTGTTTTCTGGTGACAACATCCTCTGAGCAGAGTCTGACTGTCCCATCTTCAATAGAGTTTTCACAGATACATCATTCCTGAGCTTATGAAAAATCTACCAGGCATTCAGATTTGGGAGTACAACAGCCCTCTTTGCTATAATCACTGCTTCAAAGAGCATTAAGATTAAAGAGTTGATGACTTGACCACAACGCAACCTCCTGGGTATCTCCTCACATTCAGTTTGATATAGAAAAGCTACTCATATAAAGGTTCAGATTCAAAAAACAGATAACCAAAAATACGTTTATGCTGGTCAGACATCAAAAAGCTATGTGCAGTCTTTCAAACCATGACAGACACTACATATGGCCCATTTCAGTCACTGCTACAGCAAAACCACTCCAGTATCACAAACCTAAAGAAGCCTAAATTTATTCAAAGGGCCTAAAACCTTTAACACGGGAAACCACAGCCACAGCCATGTTTAGCTTCAACAGCAGCCAGATCAGGTCTGTACCAAAAGCTCTGCAGTTTACAATCAACAGTAAGTATCTACTGAACATATTTTAGATGTTCTTTAGCATTTGGAACAAGAATTCCAGATGTAACATGTGCCACCAGAAATGCCTTGGCATAGACAGTAGCAGGTCTGGAGGGCCCACTTGCGCCAAGAGCTAAGAAATCAAAGACAGAAACAATGAAACTGCTTACTGGGTAGGCAGGCAGAAGTCCTCCAGGTCCCACAATATACTGGTTATGCAACAAGGGTGGTACACCTTGGGGCAGGTTTGGGGGAGCTTTGCCTGTAGAATCAAAATACAGACACTTTAACAAGCCTTTAGAAGAGAAAAGGCTTCAGCATTGAGACTAGACAGCTCACAAGTTGTGGCAGCTGCACCATCTTAGATTATTAAAAGGAGATTTTGTGATGTTTGATAAACATGCTCAAAATAGCCTGAAGAGTTTAACCATGCCTCAAGGGAGGAAAAGCATAGGCTACTTAAGCCTGAAAACAATCCTATCAGAGAATGGCCTGATTTTGTCATTTACTTTGTCCAAGAGGATTACGAGAATTACAGAAACTCCTCTTTTTCTCAGTCCTTTCCTGAAGGCAAATTTAGAAATCATTCTCAATCTGAGAGAGCAAATTCTGTCCTTTCATTTCCTGCTCTGTCAACGCATTCCTTTATCACCAGCAACAGACTGGAAAGCACTAAATGTTGCCAGAACGCTTTCTGTGGGTGACTTGCTACAGCTAGGAATAGCAAAGAGAAGACTGAAATGGTTTCAGCTGCCTTCACGAAGCAGTGCTAGGAAGCAAACAGTAAAAGGACAATGTACTTCGGCCAGTCATAAGATACTTCACTTACAAGCTACAGTAATGAGAACTACTTCTGTAACTAAGCCTGATCCTTAGTAATACATCACTCATTTCTCTCTCTAAGATCTCCTTTTAGCAGTTCAGGATCATCAGAGAAGAAAGAGAATTTAGCATCACTTCCACTTCAGTGCTGGAAGCCTCCCAGCCCTCTTTCTCCAGGGACCCTCCTTCTGAAGTGCTATTTGCAATGACCCAGACATTTCTTTCCTTTCTGTAGAAGTGGCAGTAGGGATGTGACATAAGATAATGAGGACATTGCAGTATATTCTGATACTGCCAAACGAATTCAAGTCACAGAAAAGCCTGAGACTAAAGCTTGTGTGAATTCATAGTGAGGAGGTGATCACAGCTTAGAATACAAACTGAGTGAATTTTCTAGTCCAAAACGTCCCAAGTCAGAACTGCTCTGGTGTGTATTTATAAAGCTCTTTGGGGAAGGAATGTGCTATATAAATGCCACATAACACCCTAACAAATACTTCAAGTACATGAAACCAGGCAACTTTATTTCATAAGCCAGCAAATACAGCATGCTGGAAATGCCAGTGAAGAGTGCGGACTTCTTAGCGTTGTTATGGCGGGTGAGATGCTCAACTGACAGCCCTGCTGACTGAAATCCTCTGTCTATCCACGTGATCTGTCAATATTGCCAACCTGAAGACACTAAGGGAGCTGCCCGTGTGGTAGCAGCTGGTATAGACACACTGGTAACACTCAGGCCAAGGCTGTTTGTAGTGTTCATACTGCTTGCCATGCTGACAACCGAGGAGGTGGTGCTAGTGGCTGAGGTTGAAGCAGTTGAAAAGGTTGTTGAGGGCTGGAGCGAAGTTGTGTTCTCAATACTAGTATGCTAGAAAAGGAGACAAAAAGAATGAGGATCACAGAGCAAATAAACCACAGTGGAAGATGCTGGGAAAAGGGAAAAAAAACCAAAACAAAACCAACAAAAACTTCTAAAATAACAGCAGCACATGCAAAAGATATGCATTATCTATGTACCAAGCAAGCAACTAAGTTGCATGCTTATGATGCTTTTGTCATTTAAAGAAAATTATTGTACGAGAGCTAATCTCAAATTGCTATACCATCACAAAATTACACTACAGTAACTCAAACGTAATATATATCATTCCATCACCTGCATTTTGTCAACTAACCTCTCTAGTGCAGACGACTAGCAGTCCATATTTTGGAGACATTTCAGATTGCCACTTGGAAGTTTTTGTTTTGGTTTTTTTTTAATAAACTAGTTACACACAAATTTTTATTTTTATTTCATCCTCCCTAGCTGGCATGACAATTTCCCTCGCAGCTGTGTGACCGGCAAGTCTCTAGCTATTCCCGATCTAGTACAAATCACAAGTGGTTATCACTTTTCCCCCACTAGAGGGCTGACAGTCCTTCCCTGAGATAAGGCTCTTGCTCTGGTTCTTGGGGTACTGAGACATCCAACTTTAAGAGATGGTCTAATTATGAGATATTTGCCAAGCACTTATTTTAATACTAACAGGACTTACCACATGTGATGTGCTTGAAGACAACACTGAGGCAGGAGAGAGGCTGCTTTGATGATTGGAAAGGGAGCTGGAAGGAAATTGTAAAGAATTAATAAAACTCATTTTCTCTTTTTAAGAAATACATATATGCAGTAGGACATAAGCTAAAGAATAAAAATTCTAGGTGTGTGTGCACACCTCAAATAACAGAGTAGTTAAATAAAAAAATTCATGTAAGAGTATGTACAGACATACACATACACAGGCATGTATATGTTTGTGTATGAATACAGACACCTCTACAGGCACTTTCTCCTTTAATTAGTATCTTATTACTAATGAAAAAATAGAGTACAGAGTCATTATTACTAACAAGAAACACCTAAAACACCATTCATTTATATTTTTTAATTTAGTGAATCTTTAGAAAAGCTATAGTTGCTTCATGAACCAAATAGCAATGAGTCCATGATACACAAAGTCCAAAATCAAAACAAGGCTCACACAAGCATAAGCTCTGTTTCTCATTCCTTTCTCTGCTGCTGCTTACCACGAGGACAGGTTTTAATTGAGGCAGTGCTTTGGTTTGACTCACTGTGGTGTTTCTCATATTTTGAGCTGCATAACATTAACTCAACCAATTAGAACTGCTGGGTGTTTGCCCCATAATTCATTCACGGATCTTCAAACGTCTTCCTGAAAGGTGACTCAAAATGGCACTTAAACATTTAAACTGACAAGTTATTCCATATATTCGAGGTATACAGTGTAACCCACTGTATACAGCATGCAGTAAACTGAACCAACACTGAACAAAGGTAACCAAAATGAAGACATGAAACATGTGTATATAGTTTGGTGTTCAATAAACCCCCTCCTTATTAAATAAGAAGCAGGAGAGATCCTAACAATAAAATTAGTTTAGTGCTCTCTCTGGATATAGCCACAAGACAACACAGCAGTTTTCATACCAAAGCTAACAGCTACATTACATGACATAATTTAAGGGCAAAAAATTCTTGTAGCTCTTCAAGGCGTGGGCCCAGAATAAATTTTCACAGTTTCATAGCTTAACTTCCGAAACTTTCCCTTCTGCAGGAATTACAACATCATCACTTTAGGCAGCAAGAGAAAACATAGCTCAGTCCAACACAAGAGTTTTATCCCACTCCCTCACCCATTCTTCCCAGCACTTTACCATCTGACCTATGGTAGAAACACAGGCCACAGCCATCTTGGCTGTACCAAGTCAGACACATTTGAAATTCAGGCATCCTGACGATGCCATTGTATCTGTCCAGCAGCACAGACCCCCCAGCTGAAATTTCCATCCATTTATACAGCTTTTCAACAAATCAGTGTAGGAAATGTGACCAATGTAAAGGGAATAGCCCTTGTTTGACATATTTACTATTGTATTCAACAACAGTAAATAGAGTGTTAAAAGAAAATAAACTATGTCGTAGCTGTGAAACAGGAAAAAAACTCCTGATATCCCAAATCAACTTCTTGTATTGACAAATATAGTAAAAAGGTGAGTATGGAAAATACAGCTCAATATAGCCTCAGGATGTCACCTTGATGCCTTTTTCGGGCTTACCTGGAAACAGAAGCCACACAAAATCAAGAGAATAAAAAGTGGCTATATTTATTGAAGGGCCTTCATGTACATTAAGAGCAGATGAAGCCCCCCCCAGGGGCTACACCCAAACATGGATGACCAGTCATGAGTTTTCATACTTTTGTAAGTTTGGTCCATTTGCATATTGGGGGTTAATCTTTCAATTATAGCTCCAGGTAATGAAGTCATTTACCCCAAGTTTGCTCTCCACCAACTCACTTTTGTTTTTACTTTTCCTTGAGTCCCAGGCCTAGAAAGGAATTGTTTAGTCTGACGAAAATATGAAGACAGTAGCTAACACTTTATATGGAGTTTATAGTTATACACTAAAGAATTGCAGGATTACAAATATATGAATAATATAAAAGCTAAAATCCTAAGGCATCCAGTTGACTGAGGACGTAACAGGCATTCAGAAACACAGAGAGACAGTGCAAATGAGCTGAATTGTGCTAAATGCACTCCCAGGAAAACCAATCTGATATTTTGAAGTATCTTAAGGAAATACCTTAGAAAAAGAAAATACACACAGTTTCCCTGTGAAATTATTACTGGGTTTTAATTTCAAGAAATACAAATATAAATGAGACTACACTATTTCAAATCGAAACGCAGTAAATTTAGTAAACTGTTAAAGAATTATTTCAAACATATGACACTGAACAAAAATAGCAGGCACAAAGTAGGAAAAATAAACTGGGGGAATCAATTCAGCTGATTTAGCTAGCATGATTGAAGCAAACCTCTTAAACACGAAGTTGTATATGCATCATGAAAGCTTGAGGGCAGCAGCTGCTCTGCCATTAGGAGGCAGTCCAGAACTCATGCAACCAGAAACATCCTGTTCTCTTCTGAAACTTCCTCCTAATTCTGGTTCACATCAAAAAAGGGACCCCTGGTGCCTGACAGCCCCATATGGAACCATCCTTCCACCTGTCCTACCCCCAAAACTGACCCCCTCATGTTATCACAACTTTACTGTACCTGCTCAGCTGGGAGAGCGAGCTGCTGGCCAGATCACTGGACTGAGGCAAACTGGGCAATGCTGCCACATGCTGAGATGCTGAAGGCAGAAGCGAGGCGGTGGTGGACACCACACTGGGCAGAGAACCAGACGAAGGTAGTGAGGTGGAAGGATCTGTCTTGGGTGCTGCAACTGATGAAGTAGCTGCAACAAGTCAAAAAGAGGCATTCAGATTAAAATTCCAGCATACTTGACATCCCAGCCCAGATGGCAGGAACACAGTAGCCTTCTCCTCTTGGTCTGTAAAAATCTGACCATTAAGAACTGGTAATCATATCAAGCAATTTGGCTATGAAGGAAAACTCACACACAACTGAACTACCATTTTTCCATTTAAGATTTCCGCTTATAATAAATTCACAATTATCACTGCTACACAGGTAGTAAACAACCATCTTCTGCACTTCACCTGTCACTATCTGGATTACTAATTTACATTCACAAGTAATTTTAAAATTCCTTGCTTTTGGTTCAGCAAACACAAGCTATTTCTGCCTTTTCAAGGCACTGTACAACTCCAGTTTCACCTACAACTCTGTTTCTTTATTCAGACCTACAAAGCATCTTTGAGGATCGAGACAGATTGCTGGAGTACAGGGGTAGATAGCAACTTATCACTTTGGTATATTTAGTCAAAAGTGTACTGCAGCAGGATGAAAGAAGCTACAATGAAAGGCCAGAATTGAGCACAGCATTAAGCATTTTTATGGCTAAGGAGTTGTCAAATATTGACTCATTTTACTTAGATAATAAAAAGTTTTAGGTTTTATCATACAATTTTTAGGCTACACAGATTAAAACTTGTTTATAGGACCTATAATTATAGTGTTTTATACACTATACTGTAATAAGATGTTTAAAAACTCTACTGCCCAACATGATCCTCAGCTGTTTCACTTATTTCTTCTCCTACAAAAATAACAAAAAATTAGACACACTCATTCACCAATAAAACTTAGAAGGGCTCAACCTTCTGCTGGGCCATGTTCGCAAACCACACCAGGAACCACTACTCAGTGGACCATCACTAACTTGTGAGGCACGTGAATACACTTTTAGACTGGTCACCAAACAAATCAAATACACACTTGGAAGTTATATATTAGAGTTTGTTCGCTTTACTGATTTGATTTCCTAGCTAAATGACCAAAGTCAAGTTGTTGGGTTGCAATGCAAACAGGAATCAAGAGATCCTGGCCTTGGCAATAAGTATGGCCTCTTAGAGAAGGAAATCCAAGTGACAAACACGGTTATGAAGGCAGCAACTGTATCACCTAATAACTCCTGGTAAAACTAATATAAAAAAGGAGTAAATAACATTTAAAACCCTCAATATATTAAGAGCAGGATTCCCATCTTGAAATAAAAGTAGATGTCCTTAACACAAAGACACAAGGGACAGAATCTTAAATACCCTCACAAGATGCCTGAACGCAATGTGCAAAACAAAGAAAACCAGGAGACAAGTAGGATGGTCAGAAGTAAAACACATCAATCATACTTTGAATTAAGAATTTAGGAAGCTCAAGATCTGGATATTAAAGAAGAAATAGCAAAGAAGAGAGATGAACAACTAAGAACATTATAGCACATACAGAAGGGAAAGTAAAGACAAAAGTTAAGACAAATTCAGAATCATTTGAATGCATAAAATAGACTCAGTGGAAGAAGAAAACAAACACTCTCAAAGGAGAACTGGCTTAGGAAAAGAGACTAGTAAAGCCATTACAGAATACAAAAGTATTAGAAATTCTTGACCTTTGTTTCGTGTAGAAAAAAGGACAGATTCTGTAGTCAATTTTGTAATTTCTTTATTAACTCTGTACACTACACTACAAAAGTTTTCATGTTTAAAAGGTGTCTTTGTATATGTCAGTCTTCTACATAGTAATTCTTGGAGTGTATAAACTCCTGCTCCTTTAGCTTCAACTCGGCACTAACAAAACACAGTCCCATAATGGCTTACCTGCAGAGATGTTTAAGAGGAGGTTAGGCCTAAAATTGAGGTTGGAATTTTGAAAGATACTAATTCACACTGCTGTCCTTGAAAACTTCCACAGAGCAGCACAAAGATCAGAAGAGTGATTACTGCACTTTAATTATTTAAACTTCAAGTAGGGAGCTGCAGGCCTGCTACATGCCCATGCTACGTTAGAAACAGGCCAAGATGAAGAAACTAACACCTATACCAGAGTCAATACTGAGGTACTGTTTGCAACGTATCAAGAAACTCAGAACAGGGAATGTGTCTCTCACCTTTATTCCTCACAGGCTTCTAACACGGCAGAGAAAGAACTATACCTAGTGAGAGGTGCCCTCAAAGAACGTGACTTCATTTCACTACAGCTAAATGCTACATGCAGCTTCCCAACTCAGAACTGGATAAAAAAAATAATATATATTTTTCATTTTTATTTTATATTAAATGATTTCTGGCAGGTAAATTCAAAAGGAAGACCAGCAGAAAAGCAGCTTCTCTAATTCTAAGGCTGTTTAGGTTTGTACATTTAATAGACCTGCTTTCATATTTCAATTGTAGTCAAGAAGCAAGCAGCATTTTATGCATGCACAAGTAAAGTCAAATGGGTCAGTCATAAATTAGTCATGGAGAACAATATAAAACCTTAAACCCAATGTCACTGCTACGCTTGTGTGCACAGCAAGTAGCAAGGAACAAACAGAAAGTCCTGTGCTCAGCCAAGCTTTGAAAACTTACTGTCAAGTGTTGCCTGTGTCCTAACACCACTGTGCCCATTCTGTAAACAAAGAAGAAATTAATTAATAGGTCATCTTAGAGGTATATTAAACGTTCAGACTGAATCACACATCGAACATGCTTCATGCAAAATTCTATATTCATACTAAATTGAACAAGGCAGAAAATTAAATTTTTACTGCCTTTAAAAAAATTACATTGTAAAGTTGTCTCAAGTGCAAGGTGTCCTGAACATAGAGAAACCCACACACTGCCCATAATACACCCATCAGCAGCAGACCTTCCCATGTACTGTATACAACATAAACTTCAGGTTCACACCAATATGAAAGAAGGAATTGCATTAACATATAGGAAATGGTTGTGCTTTTGATCTAATGTAACTCACAATTTTAACTATCCAAGTTACACAGAGACGCCAATTTTTTTCCATTGAAAGATAAGACTTGAGAAGCACCAGTTGTTTTTTGGATAACGCTGGAGTACAGAGGTGGATAGTCTATGCTTGATCCTCACCAGTACATACGAGCTAGTGCAGAAGACAAGTGTGACTGAGCCAACACATAACAAAGGCCAGAAGTAAATAAACTTACAAATTCTCACAAGTTCCTAACACATTTAATAAACCCAGCTCTTTTAAAACAAATCTGCATTCCATATACAAAGAGAGCAGGTGTGTCTGAATCTTCCAAGAGATTCTTTGTCCTATATTAGACCCCTCCTTATATTTATTAAAAAAACACATGAAACTAATTCCCACTAGTTTTTAAATACAACTGAAAAGTAATGCTGGAGGGGTCAAAAAAAAATGTGGGATCCATTTGCTAGGTGCCATATAAATTTAGTAGATAATATACCTTGGTAAAAAACTGTCAAGTTATGGCAAAATACCGTAACTAATATTTAAATACAAGACACAGTTCCTTAGCTCCAGGGAAGGAAACTCAAATAGAATTTTAAGTGTTACTGAAAAAAAGGTCGAAAGACAATTTAAGATGTCAAAACCCACAAAATCAGAGGCTCTTATATCCTAAATACAGTATTACCAAAAATGACTATATACCAGGAAAAGAAAAACAAGTAAGAGGTTGGGCTTGGGAATCAAAAATACTGCTTGGCTTGGTTAAAGCATTAATGTATCAGGGGAATACAAACCTAACACAGGTAAGAATATTCCCCGTTTTAGGCTCCTGTTTCTGTAATGAACTCACCGTAACTGCAACAGCAGTTGGTTCAGACGGAGCTATGGAGCTTTGGTACGCTATCCTGCTATGCACAGAAGTCTGGTCATAGGAGGAAGTTGTTATTGGGCTAGTGCTCTGGGATGAGCAGGTCAGACTGGAAGAGCTGATGACGGAGGTTGTGTAGGTGGAGTCCTGTACTGTATTGGATATTGGCAAAGAGGTATTCAAAGGATCACTGGAAAAAAAATTATTTATCATCTTGGTAAGTATTTCAAATACCTTCATGAAAATATCAGCTCCTATATAGCTATCTAGAACTACCTTAAACATGCAGAAAAATCTACGCTACTTAGATTAGAAAATCTAAGAATGTTAAAAAAATTACAATATTTCTTTGGTCCTCACTAATCACTGCTTCAAAACATCAGCTGCACTAAGCACCATTCACCTTCCTTGCTCCAGCCCAACCAAGACAAGAATTTACACACAAGCACTTTTCAGTCATGTTATTTCCATCTTTTCCAAGGACAAATTAATGACCATAGTCTTTCTTTTTTTAACAAGCAGAATTGATAAAGTCTGGTATATGATGAATAACCACAATAGGATTCTTTTTACAATAGAATTCTAATGTTACAGAATGAATTATGCAAAGAGCTAAAAAATACTTTAAAACATGCAGGAATGTTTTATTTTCCAATTAGTTTAAACATCATGTATAAACCTAAAAGTTACGTGGAAGCTCATTTTTATTGATATTCCTGAATTAGCTTCAGGAAGCTTTTTATGGATGTTGATTTTTTCAATGAGTAAGGAATTAAAAATGTTTTACTGGTACACTGGCACTTATCATTGCCTGTTTTAGCTTTTTAATAAGAGCCTCTGCATACAGAAAGCCTAGCCTCTTTTCTCATTTTCTCATCCTGTAGGAGCATCAGATCTGTAACCTGGTGCCAATCTACTAACACCCATACATGGTACAAAGGTCAACTCTGCTGGATCAGACAGAGAAAAACATGGGTAAATGAGGAACAAACCCCCCAAACACTTCAAAATCAGGGCAATTTAACATGAGAAAGAAATTCTATAAAGGATAGCTTATTAAAAGGTTATTTATATTTGTGTCAACTCCAGTTTTGCACCTATCCACCCAGGGATATCTTGATCATCATTACAGAAGAAATTTATCATTTAACATACAGTCCACAGAAAACAAGTCATCATATTTTCCCCTCTCATTACATTGCAACCCTGTCTTGATGTTTTTGGCACAAACTCAACCCCATTCAAGAACACCAAAGAATGCAGGAGGGCAACTCACACATACTTTACAGATTTTGAATATAAGCTATTGTTGGTCGCCTGGCTGGTACTCTCACTGCTTGAAGTTGATCCAAACTCTGGGAGTGTAGGCTCTGATCCAAACTCAAGAGCTCCAAACTGAACATTTAACCCTGTCATGTCTGCTGATCCAGGCATCTCCACAGCAGAGGCAGGAATCTTAAAGGAAGATAAAAAGATGTAATTCCTTTGCATGCATCTGTAACCTGAAAATAATTGACTGATTCCGCTCTAATCTGGAGCTGAAGGACTAAACCATACTATTCCACAATAACAAAGTATCATCTGTGTACACCACTTCCCACTCCATGAGTATTCATATTGTCGCTACTAACTTTGTCTAAAATTCACTCAGCAACAGCCATTTTCCATAGAGAGCAACCAGCTATGTGCTTGCAAAAGATATCACCACAATATTTTGGACCTAATAACTCTCCAGGTTCATTAATAAGAAATACACCAAGGACTCTGCTCTCCTTCTCTCTAACAATTTATATAAAACATATACCAAAGAAAATCACAGAATCATTTAGGTTGAACAAGAACATTAAGATCAAATCCAACTGTTAAAGCCAGCACTACCAAACTATGTCTCCAAGCACCCCACCTTCACATCTTTTAAACAGTTCCAGGGATGGTAACTCCATCAGTTACCTGGGTTGCCTGCTCCAATGATTGACAACCTCCTCAGTGATTACATTTTTCCTAATATCCAATCTAAACCTTCCCTAGTGCAACTAAAGGCTGTTTCCTATTGTTTTGTCGCTCCTGGGAGAAGAGACCGATCTCCACCTGGCTACACCCTCATTTCTAGAGAGTATCAGGTTTCCTCTGAGCCTCCTTTTCTCCAGGCTGAGCCCCCATAGCTCCCCCAGCTGCTCCTCAGACCTGTGCCCCAGCTCTGTTCCCTTCTCTGGACATGCTCCAGCTCCTCAATATCTCCCTTGTGTGAGGGACCCAGAACTGGACACAGGATTTGAGGTGCAGCCTCACCAGTGCCCTGTACAGGGGGACAGTCACTGCCCTGGCCCTGCAGACCATGACACTGCTGACACAAGTTTTTGCAGTTTTCACGTTTGCTAATGACAAGCCACTACTCAATTACTCACCTTGGACGCTGGAGTTATCCTCCTTTTTGGTGGTTTGATCTGTTTCTGCTGAGTTTGATGAACAGTCACTGTCTGGTTATCCATAGAGATAGTGGGGAGCTGTAATATTTTGCTAACAGCTGTAGAGGTGTCTACTGGTGATGGCTCTCGGAGTTTTACCTGGGAGGAGGATGACTCCAGCCCAGGAGGAGGAACGGGAACCACCTGCATTTGCTGCTGCCGCTGGGTCAGCTGGCTCAGAACTGGAGATGGCTCAGGCTGGGATTTAAAGTCTGGTCAGTATTGGGAAAAAGAAATATCAAAATTAAAGCATTGATCTCTGCTCTTCACAGCTCTACTCTTTATGCAAGAATCTCAGTGATGCTTAATAGTTATGATTCTAAAGCATTTGCAAGTCTTTTCAGACATCACAGGTGTTTCATAAGATCACTACCACTCTAACACTAATAAGGACAACAGTTGATACATCTTCTACTTTAAATAAACAGCTGTGGCCAAGTACTATATAGTTTTTTTTCCAAAACCATGATTAAAAAACCTATCTACATAACCACAGTATTATCACACACATTAACCCTAAAAACTGTTATGGATTATTTTAATCAGACACTTCAAACTTCACTGCATTTAACTGTTCTGATATAATGTGATTACTTCCAAGGGGATGAGTCCTTGCAATTTAGAGATATTATGATTTAAGATCCCCTTCCCCTGCAAAGAAGATAAAAAAAAAAAAAAAAAAAAAAGTCTTCTGCCATGCCATAATAGCTGAGTCAAAGAGAAGTTGGACATGAACAGGTTTTTTGCCCAGTCTTCCCTTTCATAGTTTTCAGATGCTGAAAGCCATGAAGTGACCTAAAGCACTGGTCAACCACCACAGAGATCTCCAGCATTTCCAGTGTGAAGGGGTTTTTATTCAGTTGGTGAAGTCCATTAGAAAGCATTAAAATGTACAATTTTTTTTTTTTTTTTAGAACTTCTGCATGTCGAAGATAGTAATTGCTACCAATGGCTGCTTATCTACACATAAACATATACACACACATGAGAGACACAAGAGCTATGCTCTTCACAGTGAGGATATCGATAGGAACAGCACTGCAGAAAATTAGTTCCTGTCATTCTCACTGCTGCTACTAATTTTACTCAATTACATGAAAAATTCATACAATTATAAATATACAAAACAAGTAACCTCAATCATTCACAGCACACAAGGAAAAGAACACTGAGGCACGATGCACATTATGAAGAATAACATAGTACTCATTCAAAATTCATGTAATGATTAGAAGAGAAAATCTGGGGAAAAAAATTACAAAATACAAGTACACAACGTTACACTCAGCTAAAAGGAAAATAAGTATTTTCCAGCCTTTGCTGAAAAACAGTCATCAACGAAGTTCCATGTAAATATTCAAGTACACTAAATCAAAGATGTCATTACCTGGAAGGCTCAATAACTTTAAAGACGTAATGACATTTACGGACAGGCTTAAGCTTAACAAATACACTTGTGATGTGTATTACCAGCAAATAAACATAACACTTAAAACGATGTTAAGTAATTACATTACTAGGATTAAATTTTTCAGAAAAAGTCTTTCATTGAAGTAATTTTAAACTATCATTGGCATTAAGAAATCTATCTTACTGGCTAATATAGAGAGAAAGAGAAAAGATGCTGTGTCAAAGCACTTACCAAACTGACTGAGGACTGAGGATTGAGTACTAGGTGGTTTTAGATCCCAGGATGACGCAGGAACTGTGCTAGTGGTGGCAGAACTGCTATTGGTTTGTTGAGAGGTAAACTGACCCAATCCTGGTGATTTCAATTGGTCCAAGATCTGGGAACCAGTAGAGTTTGCCAATTTAGAGGATCTGAGCTCTCCAAAGCCAGAACAAAGAACTGCCGACTACCAAAAGACAAAAAAGAAGAGGGGAAGGAGTGGAGTTAATATTCTAACTAATTGAAAATAACCATAGGGTCAATGTCTACAGCTGCTATCTAGCAGCCACTAAAATCTTTTCAGACCTAGATCACTAATAAATTACCAGCAAAAACTTTCACTACTGTAATCACAATAATACTAACTCATTTGAACCCATCTTAAAATATCATAGATTTATTAAGAGTTGGACTGATTTTTAGAGAATAAACACCTCATCTCACACGCTCAACACTGACTCAGAAATAGACGTGCTTCCATAAGAAGCAGTTGAATATATGTTTGGAAAT
>JAODKT010001744.1:7299945-7325713 GCA_027576195.1 Cossypha heuglini
GAAATAACACATCAGTTTTCTTTTAACTACAAACAAATTATTTTATCCTACATCAGCAAGCAATGACCACATCCACTTTCTAATCAAAAATTGATATAACTACATCATGTAAACACAGAGATAATTAACCAGCAAAATTTTAAAAAGCAACCTTTTTTTTTTTTTTGAGGGGAAAGGGGGGTGAAAGGAAGGAATGATATTTTTAAATTTCAGCTTTTTCAACAAATACCAAATACCATGAAATGATGCACACTGGAAAAGTTGTTTAACCTGAAATATTTACTCATGAACAACACTTAGGAAACATAACATTTAGAAAACATAACATTTAGATGGTGTAAGACAGTTTTACCAGACTTTGAGGAGAATAAGAGTTTACAGCACTGGAGCTGCCTGTTCCTGATGCCATATGGGTGCTGTGCTGAGAATTTGTGAATACTAAGGCTTGGCCAAAGGTCTGCTGCTGGGGAGATTCAAATGAGTTGCGTTCTGTCTCTTGGGTAGATGTCACTGGCTTTTGAAGCAGTGTCACCAAATCAATGCTGTAAGACAAAGTGAAACTTGGCTGGAATGAACACAGTGATTAAACCTCAGTGACACTGAGGAAAGCACTAACAGTACTAAAGCTGCCATCCCAGCAACTATTACTGATTACCAGTCTTTTCAAATGTTTTTTGTCCACCAAATGAAAGAGAGAGAAGGGAGTTTTTTGCCATCAAGTAACAAACACAAAAATCCCACCTCAATTTGAGTGGATGAACTAAAACATTTTCTAACATAATCTGAGGGACATCCACTGGAAGAACAGAACAAAAACATACGAATATATGACCTTTAAGAAAGAAATAAATATAAACTATACACCATCTGACACCATACCTCATGCAAATCACATCCATATTATATGGAAAATTTTGCTGCAGTACAGCAAAATCAGGATATTTGGGACATTAGCCTATTTAGTCTTCAGTTCTCATGCTATCCAGCTACTGAAGTCCTCATTACTAAACTTTAACGTGCTCTCCAGGAACACGAGGCTAATGGAGGCAGCTGATTCCACAACATCAGCAGCAAGGCATTTGAAGACAAAGGCAAGCAAAGGAAGGCAGCAACTGACATATTTTTGGCTCTTGATCTTAACCCTCTATCATGAGTAAAGGTTTGTGATCTTTACCAGGGAATTCACCTTTTTGCCCATGCAAGCTTTCATTAAACACATTTGTCAAAGCACTACATTCTGAACACTTTCTGCATCTAAAAAAGCAGGCTTTCCATTTTCTGGACACTAAAGTTGGAGCTTCCTTTACAACTCCAAAAAATTTTCTTCCCAGCTATTTTTCTTCCTGCATGTAAGCTGTCCTGATGCAGAAGATGTGTTATGCTCACACATTTGGTAAGTTTGTCTCCATTTTCACAGTCAAAAATATCTAACTCAGGAATTCACAGAAACAACAATTTGGAAACAAGGCTTCTTCAAATTTGAGATGAGTTTGAACAATCTCTGACAGAGTTTTTACTCAGTATTTTATCTGTGCAAACTAACATTGCTTAATCAAGGAGAAGGTTTTTAAAGTACAGGGAAAACATGGAATAAGAGCTTACCTTTGCCCAGCAGTCACATGATTTTCAGTTGGAACAGAAGATGCAGTGAAGACTTTCGTTTCAGAAAGCTGAAAAAAAGATGGGGGAGGAGTTTTATATGCGCACACTTCCCTCCTGCAACATCTGCAGAAATTCCATTTTGGTCATGCACTTGCAAGATAAAAGTAAAATCAAACTACCATTGCAAACGGCTACTGTGAGGCTCTGCTTAAAAAGACAAAAACATTTAGCCAAACTTCAGAAAAATCTTCTCCACAGAATCAAGTACCTATTTAATTAGAGGGTTGGGTTAGGAAATTTGACCTACTGAAAACACTCACCAGCGTAGAATAGTATACCAATGTAACTACATCAGCTGTTGGGAAACAGTTTAACTGAAATACACCACTAGAAAGTAATTAATGTGACAGCCATTCTTCCATCAATGTGCAGACGATTTATGACACTATAGAGCAACTCTGATAAATCTTGTTGCACAAGGGTAACACATCGCACTGCTCCCACTCATTCCATGTATCCTTGCGTCTGACATTTCAGCTGCCACCACCAGCAGAGGCAGATAAGTACAGGTAAGTACAGTTAACCAGCATTCATGGTTCCTTCTTGGCAGCTCTGTTAGGAGAGGCAATAAGGTCCTTAACTGAGTGCTCTGACAGCAGGAGCTCGGAAAAGTAATAAAATGAGGGCCATGCTGACACTCAGGTAACAAGTTGGACCACCCACAGAGGAAAGATGCACTGTTTTCACCATGCTGTTACAATACCGAGAGATACTCGACAGGCACCTGGGGAAGTGGAGCTGCCTGGGACTTCAGAGGAAAAAAGGGGGTTGGTTTATCGCCATGTGGTTGGGTTTTTTAATACTTTTTCTTGTTTAAAAAGTAGTAGTTGAACAGCTACAACTTCCTAGGGCTAATTTGTTTCTATTGACAGGAGTACTTGTAAACAACAATAGGTCTTAAGCCATTTAAGAAGGTACTTTAAGAAGGCACTTAAGCCACTTCAGGAAGGCACAGATGTGCATGTACAATGTTTGTATTTGAAATTTAATTTTCACAAAATCACCCTTAGTTCCTCTGGTAGCCATGTCTTTTACTGAAGAATAACTGACCTATTCAAAGAACACTTTTAGAATGTGCCATTTGATACAGCTCTTCTAGGAAATGATGCATTTTTAATTGTATACATTCACAGCAGCCCAGTTTAAACGACATCATGGCCATGGAGCCAATTTCATTTGCCATCCCACAGGCACCTCTACTGAGAGCATGTGTATCCCTGAACATGGACACAGGAGGGCTGACTCAAATCACCACTCAGAGGCAGAGCAGAGAGATTTCACATATTTTCCCAGCACCCTCTTGCAAGGAGCACATGAGACCATGAAGAAATTGGTACTACCACAGCTCCTCCCTCCATTTCTTGCCCTTCCTTGTTGCCAACACAATGCACTTCAATCCCTCCTTTCTGGATCACTTGTCCTGAGATTAATGCTGACAGCCCACAACTCTGTACTGACCAAAACAAAGAAAGAACATTCCGCTTAAGTACATTTCAGTTAAAAAGGCTGTTCCTCTATTGTTCAGCACTTTCCCCATCACGTGTTTTATTTTAGAGCAATGTGTACTGTACTTTCTGGGGTATTACGATATTCCTGCATTACGTGGCACAAGGAGGTCAGCTAATGGCACAAGCAGCACTCCATAGCCTGCAATCCCTTGGTTAATATTAATTTTTTTGTAGTGAGTTTCTAATACTCACATAACCCATGAAAAGACTAACTATGGACAAACACTGATGAACCCCAAAAATTAGGCGAATTAATGAGACTGAGGTTATTTGTGACAATGCAAATGAACTCTTGATGTGTGAGAGAGTTCATCTACAGATGAGCCAGCATGCAAACAGAAGTCTCTGGCTACCAGCTCAGTTACATTGAGGTTTACACTACACCCTGTGGCAAACTCACTGTCACAAGGTCCAACCAAACACTTAATTCAAGACTCAGTAGGGATTACAGCATTTGTCATGACATGTATTTCGTGCTGCGGCAGCTGAAGAATTTTATTACATGGATGTATTTAGTATTTCTCACAAGTAGTATTTTCAGCTCCCAATCAAGGCATTATGCTTGCTGCACACTGCACTCACAAATCTTTCACTGAGGCTCTGGCATTTTCCCAGAACTGAACGAATGGTTGTGAGCCATTTTTCGGTGTTGGCCTCATAGGGGTATGTCCTCCATCTGCAGTGAAATGTTCGTGCTTCCCAGATCCTGTTCCTATGATAAAATCATTCTCCAGTCACCGAACAGACAATGCACTTGACAACTAGCTATCAGCTCCCAAAGGAATACACGAATAGGGAGGAGAAGAGGAAAATATTCTCCAGTATCCTCACAGAAATTGAACATCAATAAATCAGATTTAAAAAAAAAGCTTACTACTGTTTTGGTATGACATAGTGAAGGTAAAGAAATTAAAATTACCAGGAAGCAGCATGAGAAGTTAAGAAACCACTTCTAGTAAAACACACTTTTTTTTTTTCCTTTCATTTTTCTAAAAAATTGTTGCCGTGGTTTCAAATAACAACGCTGTACAGAAAATGCTTGCCATCACCCACTTTCTGGCAATTTGTGTTTATCCTATTTCTCTCATTTTGAATAGTTTCTGTAGCTAAACTTCACTTTCTTTAGCCAGGAGAGCAAGATCACTATTTTAGGAGCAAAATCCAGAGCCACCTAAAGTACCTCAGTATTTGTTTAGTCCTTCATTGTTCACGTCGTAAATATCCCTTTAACAAGATATAAACCTCTTATTTTCACTGCAAGCAGTTTCCATTCTATTTAATAGCACCTTGACAACCTATTATACTTGCTCAATACTCACTGCAAAAGATAAGGACCAGACGGGACTATTAGGTCACAAAGACCTAATTCTTCTTGGGTCAAACAATGTTGGATTTCACTCACTTGCTCATAACTTGTATTTGGCTAGAGAGCACCATATTTAAACAGAAATATTCTTTAGAAAAACACCTTGTCTTTCCCTGCAGACAGCAAGTGTATCAGCTTCCCTGGCTGTTTTAATCAATAGTCATGCCACTAAAACTGTTTATTACACACTTAAATGCAGGGATCAATCTTCCAGACACAGGTTCATACCACACCTCTGCTAGACTAAAACCAGAGTCCATTATATGCTCCTAAAGTAACCCTTTCAGATTCTCTAAACTAAGATCTCCTTTTCTCAAGGATCTTTGAACAGACATTTGCACCTTTTATACACAATTTTTCATCTGTAAAACCAATGAGAAATTGGATTTGAAACTTCAGAATCAAGTTCAGCAGCATCCACACACAGAAACATAACTCAAGAATGAATAAGAGATGGGGAAGAGTGCCAACAGGCAAAAAGACTACAAATAGAAGCTTTTCTGATACTGCATTAGCTCATGCTTAGCTGTTGTTTTTTCATCATCCACTACAATCCTGAAAACTTTTGAGTTGCAGCATTCCAGACACCAGGTCCTTGTTCTGAAGCTGTGTCTTTATTCCTACAAAATAAATTGATACACGGCTATAGTAAAGTATTTTTCATTGGAACTGGTCAAATTTTGCCGAAGTCCAGATCTTGCTGCATGACTGGTTTACTTTCAAATGCTATTCCAATACTTTTTGCATTTCACAAACATTTTATTAAGTAATTATTTTATTTTTATTTCCCAATCATTGATCAAGGCACTGGATGGCATCTGGCACTGGACTGGGGGGACGAATAGCTCTCCTACAAAAGCCCACATTCAATAAGGGTCCTTCTGTAACAGATTTGTCAAAATTTGCAAGGCAGATTCCAATACACTAACATGTTTTGTAATAGAATGTAATTTTTTAGAGCAAAAAATACAACATATTTTTCCCTTCTTTTTTTTTTTTTTTTCCTGTGCATCTTTTGGGCCAATGTATCTGCATTTTGACATTTTGTTCACTCTTTCCGAATATTAGTAGACAAAAAACTTTCTCCTAGGTTATAGGGATTTTTTCCAGGATCCAAAATAAATAAAAATGAACAATGGGCCAGAGATTTCAAAAATCATTTGCAAATTATTCAGCTCTAGTAACTAATTTAAACAAATTATATCTCTAGTCAGCAATGCTCAACACCTCTCCTATATGACAAATGCTGCATAGTACCAGCATCAAATGGCTAAGAATAGCCCATGAATTTCCACCATTCTTAGCCCTTGGTCCACCTCTAGCACATACTGAAGAAACTGAGGACAGGTTTAAAATATGTCAGCTTTTGATGACATCAACTGATACAGAAAGCCTAGGAGTTTAAGAGTTTCTTTCAATTCACTCAAAAGATACATCCCTGTCATTAGGAAAGTATGGAGATTCCATATAAGTTATATGAAACATTCACACATTACCAGGACTAACACTGACATTTCACCTTGCAGGAGGAGGCAAAAGGGATGATTTATTTTCACTCTTCTGAAAATAAACTTGCAATAAATTTGAAATTATTTTGTTTTTGTAAACAACACAGACTCTGAAGAGAATAATCAATTGGTATATCCAACCAGCTGCACTTACATCTTCATTCCAGTCTTCTGCTGTCCATTCTTCTATTGAGTTTTTCCATGCTCCTATTAAAATTGGGGAAAGAAAAAACAGGTACAAGTTAAAGGCACAACATTGTGTTTCAATCCGTCTACTTTACAAGCAAACCTGTCTTCATTATCAGTGGAATACAAAGCAAGGAGATGGAGGCTGGAAACATATTTGGAAACACAGCTGGAAGCTCTAGGAAACTAACCTGCAGAGTTAAAATTCTGGGAGGGAAATACCACCACTCCTCCACCCCCCCTTCCCTTAATTTCTGGAACTTCTTAGCCACTATGGTACTGGACTTAATTCACATGAATGCACATCTGCACCCAGCGATTAATCTCAAACATCGGAAGAACTTCCTCCTGTGAGTCCAATGACAGTGAGAGGTTACTTAACCCTCCCAGAGGATCCTCTAGTTTCACACACAAATTCATACAGAACGAAACACAACCACAACACCTGCTCCACTACCCACAATCCTACTTTCAACACATTCAATTTAGAGACTCAAGCTATGCCTGTGGAAACTACTTTCCAACCTTCTAACTCACTCCTCAGAGTAGAACAATTCCTTCCCCTGAGAGAGCAACTTATTTAAGAGCATAAATAATTCTTACTATGGTAGCAGGAAGGTCTTTAGCTTTCCACTGTAGCTAAAAAACACTTCCTGTAACTTGTGGCAGAGTGGATTTGGCAAATACTAGAGCACAGTGCAGCACGCAAAAATAGGAAAACCACAGAAAACAATTCTATAGCTGTAAAAACCCAGGTAACTACAGGTACAGACATGCAAGAGCAATAAAGGGACTGAAGGCTTTGACCATCAGCAGCAGTATGGGGAGGGTTATCCCAAAAACAACCAGAGCCTTTGTGTAAACTGCACAATCAGAAACAAAGAAAACATCAGCACCAAAGGTAGTGCCGCCAGCACCTTGGATCAAGTACAAAACCAGAAGGACTGCTGCTTCAATCATCTCCTTTCACTTAACCAGGAACTGTCTGAGACGCATTAATCCAGAAACAAGCCCCACAAACACAGCATCAAAGCCACCTGGTCCTAATGCCAGCACTGCATTGGTGCTTCCTCTGGTACCCCATGACACCACAGCGGATTTTGGCAAGGGGTTGAGCGGCGCCAGTCCTGTCAGGCAAACATGCTGACCATGGAGGTTACATACAGTGGAGGGAAGAGAGGGGGACTATACCCTGGAATCCAAAATTATTTGGCAGGTCCTGAGCAAGGTAACATCTGCTCTGTGTGGGCTCTGTGGAGCAATACAGAGTTGCCTGAAACATCTCATGCTCACACTTTAGTGAACAGCCCCTAACCAGGGCTGATGTTTTCACAAATAACCATACCCTATAACAAAACTTCTACAATGCCTCAAATTTCTAGAGTAGTCCACATATTTCCACAGAAATTTTGAAAAGGAAGAAAAGCCCAACGAGCAGCAGTTTTTAGAGGAACAGCTGATTTCCTTTCCCTTCTCCTGACCAGCACAGAGTCCCTTCCCCCAGTATTTCTTCTTTGAAGAAGAAATTGAAGTATTTGCCCTGCTTGTATTTATCTCCCATAAGCCAGTGCCAAGGCCTGTCTAGAAGACAAGCCTTGAATTGACACTAGAATACTAAAACAGAGCTTGGAATCTGACAAAATACACACTAAAAGAGCTCAGATACATCAAGTCAGACTCTTGAGTATTTTCCATCACTTTTGGGAGCTCAAACCTATTTTGAATAATACTTGAGATGTTTTCCTGACATTCAAGTTAAATAATCTGTTGCTCCCTCCTATAAAACTAGTTCTGAGGGTTTACTCTTTTAAATACTGTGTACAGCCTTTCATCCTTTTATTAGTTTACCCAAGTTGCCAAGTTTACTAGTGTAATTTACCAACACTCTTCCTTCCCAACTCAATCCTTCCCCTCTCAGTTATTTCACTCTTCTCTGCACTAAACCCAGTTTTCTAATGTCTTCCTCCTATTGATGGGATTTGTAAGTCAGATCTTGACACAGACACATCAATTTCTTTTTAGTCCCCAATCCACCCTGGCATTACTGCACTTACGCATCCTCTTCCCAATCTTTCCCCCAAGCTTTGCAAAGTATCACAATTCAAGAGTTTCCTGTTTCCCATCAAAATGGTGCTTCGTGTTTTCAAGGATCTCTGCCATACAAGCTAGATAGTTATTTGTTACTTTCCTCTGTGTAACAAGTTCAGTTTTAGAAAGTTATCAAGCCAATAAAAACAGAAAACATCTTTTGATGAGTCTTCAGCTATGTTCCCCAATTCTCCTCTCTTCCTGTCACACTACTTGACATTTTACCCTTTCTTTGAACAATCATTGATATTAGCCCCAAAATAAATTTGACTTGGTCTATGCCAAACTTACATACTAGTTCTTTCCTTCTGGATTTGTGTTCTAGAAAGACTTGAAGGTTTCGTTAAAATGTTTCTTCTGACTTTTACAGCAGATATTGAAAAAAAAAAAAGCCAACATAAAACTGCCAAAAAACAAAAACCCTACCACCAACTTCCTTGTACCTTCCAAGGAACACAAATGTCCCTCTTGAAAGTTATTCTATAATTATTTTTTACTTCTTGTCATTCTTTAGTTTCAGAATAACTAAAGGCTGTTCATAACTAAGATAACAAAGGAAGTTTTTCCGTTAAACTTATAAAACTCTATCAAAGTAGAGATGTGAGTAAATTACTAGAACGTGAGGCCATTTTTACAACCAACTTTGAGAAGTGAGCACCTCCAGTATAATTTATGCATAAGAACTGCTGTGATTTGCGCTCATTTTCTCCCACTGCCCTGTACATTACAGAAAAGGTAAGAAAGGAATCATGCTGCTCAAGTTTATTCCCTTTTGGAGGAGGATTGGTAATTTTGTTTCTCTTCATCTGTCCTTTCTCTTTGCCCTTCATCTGTACATTATTCCTATATAAATTAGGGTGCAAGAACGCTCATGTTGTGTTATTTGGAATACAATTAGACTTAAACATTACGAACTATTAAAGACTTGACCTTCAGTCTATGTTTCAACCAACACTAGACTGTACTTCACAGAAGCAGCTAGCTTTTCTACTGGATTACACAATGGTGCACCTAGAAACACTGTTCAAGTTACCATGAGGCCTCTGGCATCAGCAGCAATTCAGGGCATGAGGTTCTAGAGCACTTTCAGAGTACACATGACAGAAACGACATTTTGGAAACAAATAATGCACTTATTTTTAATGAAAATATTCATTTCCCCAGCTCTGGCAAAAGGAAGAAATACTTAGTAAATAACTCAGAATGTCACCAAGAGTTTATATTTGTACGATGGCTTCAGAAAACATTCTGATAAGCAAAGATCTCTTATTTCTCTAGGCATTTACCCAGTTATCTCCTCTTTAATGTAACTGCAAATGAAAATACACTAGTTTTCCAAGTCGATAGCATGAGCTAATATCATTTACCTTCTTTTTAGATGAAATTAGAAATGGGACTGAGTAATGAGGAATAAAAAGAGGGATTTCTTTCCTGTCCTTACTATATAAACTCTTACCTGACATCAATAAAGCCCACCGCAAGCTTTATAGTTTTCCATACACATATAGTTCCCATATTCAAAACTTTAGTTAACTCTCCATTGGGAACTTAACTGGGTCATTGATTTGGAATTAACAAAACAGCACTGTAAATTTAAGGGCGAAAACATGAAAATTAGTATTTGGGATTAACAAGTCAAATCATGCTCAACTTCATGCCCCATACTTCCAGCCCCGTACCTTGTCTGCCACTGTCCCCCCCAGCACTGCTTCCATGTTCCTTCCCAGTAGTCTCTTCTGCTGTAAAATTACCACCCCAGCTGCAGTTTTCTCTAAAAACCCTCAAGATGCTCTCTATCACAAGGCTGAAAGTACTACCATTTGGACAAAACTGATGAATCAATTTTAAAGCCTGTTCTTTCTAAAGTGATTTCTTTCAGCCCAGGGACTTCTTTTAGACATTCCTAGAGCTTGTCTAAATAAGTAACACCATAAAAGAAAGCATTCTTTAGAGAGACATTTCTGTTTTGTCACTTTTAGTGCCTTTTTCATTTGAAAGTAAATTAAGATTAGCAACAAAAAGGTATTTAACACCCAGCAAGAACATTCACATTTACCTAGTTTAATTTTACACCAACCACGTAACCTTGCAGGAACTGTCTCACAATAACACCCACTCATTCATACCTCAAAGATTCGTTCATCTGATAAGGCCAGGGAAAATTCCCGATTACCTTCTCACACCTTCCTACAATGCTTTCCAAATTTCTACGCATGCCTTAAGCTGTGTTATTGAAGTCCAGTGTGGTTGTTGGTGACATGCACACAGCAAAAATGTGCTTGGCATCCAAACAGAAATTCCACACATCAAAACTCTGAATTTCCACCACTCTGTCAGCAGCACACCTCTCATGGTGACACATTCATACTGTTAGAGGGATCTGTTTACCCACACAAGCTACTCTTATTTCTAGGCAAATTTCTTCCATTACTGAACACTAAGAAATGCCGACCAGGACAGAGGCTGCTGTAACAGAGGCACATGGAAGTTAGCAGGGAGGGTCTCAAACACCTGAGTTCATTTCCAAAGTAGAGCACAAGTCATACATAGCTACACCCTTACAGCTGCAATCAGTAGTACAAACCAGCAATTCTTCACCTCTCGTCCAACCTCCTAGCACCTTTCCTGCAGATCTTTACCTAGCTTCTGCTAGGTAAACCTACCCTCAGGTCGAAAACAACAACATAAGAATCCCCAAAGGAATTTTTAAGACATTAGGTATCTTCCTTATTTGAAAAACTAATGCGAGTGGAAACAAAAGGTGTACTTCTGTTTGTGCTACAGCACCAAGTAATTTAAAAAGTAACTCCTTAGAGAGATACTGTGTTTGGCAAGAATGTTCCCACTAACAACCACTAATACACTCAAAGTCAATCTTCCACACAGGCTTAGAAGGCAACCAGAGTGACAAGGCAGCTGCTTAACAAGCCTCCCTAAACTTTGAGCCTGTTGTTGTCTTCTCTGGAAAGTAGAAAGTGGCTTGTAAGACATTCAAAAAGCTGCATCTCAAGTGGTTCATAGCACAGAGCAATAGAGCATACTCTGCCCTTCAGGATCAGTTTCCACACTTGGCATATGAGTTGATGAAAGATCACCTGAGTAGGCTTCACCAATGAAGAGATCAGAAGAGTTACCCATCGCTGCAGTTAAAAAGAAATTCACTCAATTGGCTCCCAAGTGAGGTCAAAAACATACAAGATTTTGCCATTCTAACATAAGGTTTCCTTTGCCTTCATCTCCTGTCACAAAACATAGGAAGCAGCAAGGTATCCTATTTTTCCCATCACACATAAGCAGGCCACCCTCCTCATTTCTGAGTCACCATGAGACCACTGCCATATGGTTCCTTTCCAAACTACGTCAGTCTCTTGGCTTTAGCTGGAAGCGTGTACTTCTCACTTGAAACTTCATAAAGAAACACATATCTGCCTTGATCTTCAGACAGGTCAATGGCTTTGTGGCTTCAATTCAAGTGCCTACTTGTGCTTTAGTTACTAATTTTTCTCTTCAAAAGCCGCAGATCTTGGAACTCTCCTCCATCCAGAGACTCACATCCTTACATTTCTGCATTGTGCAGCTGGGGTTTCCAAAGTCATCCCAGTGTCACTGAGTGAATTCCTATTTGTAAACTTTTTATTTTCTTTTTCTTCTTAGATATTCACATCCTATTGTCTAAAGCTTGTGGACCAATCAATTCTATGAGGACTTCTGCTCCTTAACGACATTAGGTGACATCTCAAGCAGTAGTAAGATACCTAAACAGCTCTTTACATGCAAGGTTCTTCCAGTAACTCTTCAAATTCCTTTGTCTCTCAAGGGTTTATTAGTACTATAATAAAAGAATGGCAAAATGCCTCCCTTCATTCTCACCAGAGAGACACTCAGGCTCTGCACATCAGCAGCAGTTAAACTTAAAAACCACATAATATCTGTGTCACAAGAGATGTATACAAATTTTCCAGACGTTAATTGAACACTAACAGAAGTGTTACTTTAGCTGCAATTCGCTACAGGTCTTCATTCCAATCCTTCCACCTCTTGAAGCACCTTACCAGTTCCATCATCTGCATCATTCTGACCAGTCTCCCAGATCTCTGACTTTGTCCCAAAGCCATCAGTGGCAGAAGACTCCGTATAGTCTGCAGGATTAAACGTCCTAGAGTTTTGAAAGTTAAGAAATGGAAGAGAACACATGGGTCATTCAGTGAGCACAAGTGTCATAATCTTTAGCTGAAGTTGTATCAGATTTAACATCTTGAATTCCATATAAGTTATCTTGACAGATTTTAGTTTAAAAAAAAAAAAAATCTTCTACGAGCAGACAGAGATGAAAAGCAAGAAAACAGAAGAAGAGAAAAAAGTGAAGAGACCGGTCAATAAAATTCCTGTAGAGAAACTGAACCAAATTAATTCCTGAAAATCAGTTAACAGCATCCCTATTCCTCCCAGTGTTATAAAGCACTAGTTTATACATATAATGATAAGACTCTCTTAACTGGCAAGTTTTTCAGCAGGTGGCTGACTGGTAAGTGACCAGTATCATGCCCCTTCAGAACGCCATTAAGATTATTTCAAAGTGCTCTGCTGACACCAATGCCAAAATACACAGATGCAGCTAAAAGGTGAAAAAGCATTATTGAAGAAAAACCTCTTTTCAGTTCATCATCTGCAAGTGTGAACAAGAAGAATTATTATAGAAATAGAACAAGACTCCAGTTCACTGATGTTGCATGAAGTGTCATTAAAGGCAAACTCTGAGTGAAAGAAGTGGAGGCTACATTTCTATAAACCAAGTTATTCCAACAAAATTGAGAGCAAACTTCTAAGCTGCTGAGTAACTTCTTCTGAATCTGTTTTAAGGTCCATATGAGTCCAAACAGCTAAAGCATGAAACCTCAAAAACAGAAGAAAGTTTAGAATTGCCACTTCAAAGTTTTATATATGTTCATTGCACATTCTACATTACACTGAAATAAATCTGGTTTAAAATTTACCTAAGACTGTATGTAGCACACAACTTTCAGACTCCAAGGCTGCTATTGACAGCAGGCATGGCTCTCCAAGTTTGAGATAATAACACTGAGTAGACATACATTAGGATTCTACAGGTGTGCCTAGTTAGAAACACTATTTTAAGTCAAAAATATTCCATTCATCATCTAAGAGATTTTTCAATTTTTGCATCCATGTTGGTTTATCAAACACACAGCAATAACCATACATATAGTGGCAACATCGTCAATTAATACTGCCACTGAGTTTGATCCTTCCCAAAATCTGTGCTCTGCATGTTTCTTACCCCATGCCTTGGGCTGAAAACCTCCCCGCTCCTCTCCCTCTGCCACGTCCAAACCCTAGGAGAGAAAACACCATTTAACAGCACCAGCAGAGGAGCCACCAGTCACTAGTCTGTGACATTAAAGAATGCCACAGTTCAACAAAACTATCATAGTTGAAGTTAAATATCATTTACTTCCCAAATTCCCACACAGAATTTGCTTCCCTAACATACTCAAATAAGCCTTGATTCATCCAAGACCACGCATTTCAGTAGGATCTGCAATTATTTGCCCTCTTTTGTGTATCTCACGAAGTAGCTCCAATGCTATTAGAAATTACCTAAAGACTCATCCCAAACACTGCTATTGCCAACTTATTTGACATTGTTCAGAATTTTGTCTCTATTGTCTCATTCTTGCCGAAGATGCTCTAGAATCCCAGCCTCCCTGAGTATCCTGATCTCTCAAGCAATTCTCTGCCACTCCTTATCTGTGAGGAAAAAGTCAAAATACTCCATTTGTTTCCTTCTCTGACTCAGATCACCTGTCCACCGTCCAGTGCTCTTGCCAATGTCTGATCACACATTCCTTCTGCCTCACCCTTCATCACAGTTGCTGACAGGAAAATACCCAAATCAAATAACTCAACTTCCTTGTTATCATCTATTAAAAGATTAATTTGTTTTAACAAAAACAAGCACTTATTTTCTCAAATTTTGATTACCAGCCTCAGTTTATGAGCTTCTTGATACAATGAATAATTTAATTTTTGCACACTGTATATTGTCAACAAGGCATGAAAATTTTTGTGTTATTCAAGAATACACAGAACAAATGTCTACAAAAAGTGTTAACAACTATTTCTTATATGTAATATATTTCTGCGTAATTTCCTTCCCCATCTTTTTAGGGGTTTTATGTAAGGCTTACCCAGTTTGTTCAGGTTTTTTTGAGGAAGGGTAAGAATATTATTTTGTATCACAAGAACAGAAGGAGGTCAAGAGCTGCACCCAGAGAACAAAACTATGTTTATTTTAATGACAAAATTATGTGGTAATTATAAGTCACCATGCAACTGCAAGTTTACCAGAGCACACAATTATAATCTTAAATCACTGAAACACTGATGTCCATAGATCAGCCTACCCATGATAGGCTGTTGAAAGTTGGATCAGAATTACTCCTTACTTTCAGAAGACTATTCAAACTGAGCAAGAGCAGTATCTCCAGGACAAGGTAACACCAGTTCAACACTACTTTAACGACTTTCTGTTGCCTGCTTTCACCACTAATTCTTCCTCTTACCCCAGTTCACCGTCGAAGTGTAAAGACATTTCTGGACCTACTTTTTCAAGACTTCTTAGAAGCATCAAAGTAGAGGAAATCCCACCCAGCAACACACAGCATTTTGTTGGGACAAGAACATAGAATAGCTTAAGTCTGGCACTGACCAGCTCTGTTATCTCTACGTTATTTTCCTCTCATTGCTCTCTTTTCACAACTGGTTGGAGAGAAGGCAGACAGATTAGGAAAGAAGCAACAACTGCTGCAACCTGGCATTTGCCACACTACTTCACTGAGCCCATGTGCTCCTTTGCCACAAACAACAGTGCCCCAAACCTCACTGTCCAAACCGAAACCCAACTGCCTCCCACTTGGCCACTCAACTTTGTTGCTCAGCCTACCTACTTTACTGCTGTCCTCTGCCAAAGACAGAGCACTCTGGATTACCTTTCTGTCCAGTAAGTTTTTTAAGAAAAGAACCAGCTACACAAGTTTACCTGGGGACAATGCAGGGGCCCTCATGTAACAAAATTACTTTCAATTGCTATCAATAGAGCATTAAACACCATTTAAGGAAATTGTGCAGAAGCAAGATCAACAGTTTTCTGAGGTACAAGTCCAAGCGGAAGCTGCAAAACACAAAAAGTCAACCAGAAACAGTTTTGAGTGAGACAGACATTATGTACAGAGAGATAACTGAAACAGCTGTCATAGAAGAAGAACAGATTCTAAAAGAGGAGCTAAGTCACCCCAGTATCCCAAGTGCAAAAGCCTGAAGGAACAACCTTAGCACACTAAAAAGGTGATGTTTTAGCAAGCCAAGCATACATAAGATACGTTCCCATAACAGGCACAATAAACTACTGACCAAAACCATCAATAAGCAAGTTTTAGCAATTGCAAAAAAGAAAAAAATGCTGTTACTGAAGTTTCATGCACAGTCTTAGACTGCTAGCCAGCAAGGCATTTTTTGTACCAGATCACTTTGAAAGATAACCCTGAACTTGAATTTGAAGTGGATTACTTTAACTTCTTACTGTTGTGTCTATGCTTTCTGTCAAAACTGGAATTAAGTTCTATCAAGAAATGCAAAAAAACTTTCTAATGAAGGCAAAAGGGAGTACTAAACCAAAATACTAAATTCAAAGCTAGAAAAAACATGAAAAATTATGGGACAGTGAATGCTCACTACAGCAATACCACCTAACTCAAGACACAGGATCTCATACATCATAGTCACTAGTGCAAGATGCCAGTGGAAAGAGTTAATATTCTCTTTGACACAACCAGACCACTAGTACATCCTTAAACTGTCATGCAAAGAAAGCTACTTCTCTCAGCTGTCAAAATTTTAAAATGGCCTTAAAACAGAAGGTACAGTCTTTTAAGACAGTCACAAAAGAACTGTAAATGCCTACAGGGTATCTACAAACTCTTTATGCTTTTTAACAGTGACTAAAAAGTCAGTGAGCAAATGAAACTTCCAGAATTCACAGCAGGAACCCAAATACTGAGCATGCAATCCCACAGTAATTTAAATGCATTTAAATTAGAACTACTACAATTGTGGTTTTCTTCACCAGTGATCACAAGCTCTGCCCTTTTGTGCACTGATAATTTCAGACTTTCCAGTGAGTGAACATCAAACAACTACTAGGAGATAGTATTTGTTTACTTTTGGGTCAGCTATCCAAACCAGATCCCACCTAGATAAATGTCAGAAAACCTTTACACCAAGCCACCAAAAAACCCTGCTGTCTACAGCAACCATGTTGCCTGCCTCTTTTGTTTGTGATGGCCAGTTTGCCTGTCACCTATCACCTCATACTTTCCAAGTCCCTTAACTTAGCTTCCAGGAGGATCTGCTCCAGGATCTTGTCAGGCACAGATGTGAGTTCTAGACCTCTAGTTCCCCAGGTCTGCCTTCCTTTCCTTTTTAAAATGGAGATCATGCTTCTCTTCTTTTCATCAGTGGAAACTCAAATATGATGGATGGTGGCTTAGCCACTTCCTCTTCCAGTTCTCTGGGGACTCACAGATGTATCTTGTCAGGCCCCACAGACATGTGCACCTGCAGATTTCTCAAGGAGTTTCAAACATGATCCTCTCCTACAGTGGATGATGATTCATTCTCCCAGCCTCTGCCTTTACCTTCTGTAATTCATATGGCTGGAAATCGTATGGGAAAAGACCAAGGCAAAAATGTCATTAAGTATCTCTGACTTCTCCATGTCCCAGCTAGCCAGGTCTCCTGTTTTCTTACAGAGATGGCCCACATTTTCCCTTGTCTTCCTTTTATCACCAGCAATACAACTTTAGCATTCCCAAACCTGGGAACCCTGAACCCTGTTCAGACAATCTGACATCTCTCTTCCTCCCAGGCTACATTTATTTGCTTCCTCCTTCTCTGGGCTTCCTTTTTGTGTTTGAATTCGTCCAGGAGCTCCTTTTCATCCATTCAGCTGGGTTAGTTTTGTCTTTCTTTTGATTGGGATTCATTGCTCCCAAGCTTGGATGAAGGAATCCTTAAATACTAATAAGCTTTCCCAGACCCCTCTTCCCTCTGGGGCTCTATCCCATGGCACTCTGCCAAGCAGATCCTTGAAGAGGCCAAAGTCTGTTCTCCTGAAGGCCATGGCAGCGAGCTTGTTGGGTGTCCTCATCATAGTCCAAAGATCTCAACCTCCACCATTTCATGGTCACTGCAGCCCAGGCTGTCCTTGACCTTCACACTCCTCACCAGCCTCACAAGTCAGTTTGCTTTCTAGGCTGCAAGCACACATTGCCAGCTCATGACAGCTTTTCATCTGTAAGAAGTCCTAAGTCCTTCTGTGCAGGGCTCCTTTCAAGGAGTTCTTCCTCCCAATCTGTATTTATGCCTTGGATTGCCCTGACCTGAGTGCAGCATCTTGAACTTAAAGATCTGTTAAACCTCATGAGATTACCATAGGCTCACTCCTCAAGCTTATCCAGGCCTCTTCAGATGAGATCCCATCCTTCAGGCATGTCAAATGCACTTCTCAGCTTAGTATCACTGGAAAATTTGGTGAGGGTGCACTCAATTTCACTATGCTGATATTAAAGATGAAGATATTAAAGAGCACAGGTTCCAAGACAGAGCCCTGAGGGAGACCACCTGTCACCAGCCTCCATACAGACATAACCATTAACCGCAACTAACTGGATGCATCCATTGGCCATTTTTTTATCCACCAAGTAGTTCCCCTTTAAATCCCCTCTCTCCAATGTAGAGATAAGGATGTTGTGTGTGACCATGCCAAAGGCCTTACAGAAGTCTAGACAGATGATGCCAGCCTTTCCTTGTTGACTGATGCAATCTCTCCATCACAGAAGGACACTGGATTGGTCAGGCGTGACTTGCCCTTCATGAAGCCATGATGACCAAAGATGCTTGTCCCCTTCCCTGACAGATGGAAGCTATCAGTCCCCAGAAGACCAGGTTCCTCAAAGCGAATCCCCTGGCCTAAAAAGTCAAATCCCTTGCTGTGGCACAAGGGCTGTAACCACCTGATGATTCTTCGAATACAACTGGCCCTTTCAATCCCCTTTGTTTTTGACTGGGAGAATGGATGAAAAAACTACCTGCAAAAACTACCTGCACCAGAGTGCCTTATGGCCACACCCAGGGCTTTGTAATCCCTCTTGATGCCGTTCAGACTGCTCCTGGCTGTACCAATGGTGCCCATATGAAACAAGAGCAGGAAGTAACAGTAAGTGGACTGCAGCAAGCCTAGTAGTCTCAGTGACATCCCTGATAGGAGCCCCTGGTAAGCAGTGCACCTCTCTCAAAAGCACAACACGTCACCAAAGGGGTGCCTCTGCGCCTCTCAGAGGGGTCTCCTACTACTGTTACCTGCTGCCTTACTCTTTGTATTTTTCTTCTCCTGAATGAATTCTAGAAGGTCAATACTTACACCAAACCCAGGCAGAAGGCAAGTTTTTCTGTTTTCACTAAAACCCACTAGGAGTTCAAAACACTCATCACCTAACCAATTCTCCACTCTGGTACTATCCGTGCATGGCAAGAATTGTGCTCCACATTCACAACGCTTCTTCCCCCAAAGTAAACGCACACTTCACGACAGCATGAGAAAGGTGTATAGAAGCACAACTCAGACGGGACTAGACCATTAAACTAATAACCTATAATGCAGACAATCCAGTCTGCTTAGCTTGTAGACTTAAATCTGCACTGCAACACGGGTACTTTATGTCAAAACTCAGATTTTCAGTCAGGGTTAAATCTAGAGGAAGTTACCTCAAGGTTAAGAAAGAGCCTGAAGCACAGCTGCAAGAAAAAGGAAATGAAGACTGGAAGGGCAGGCAACACTCTAAATTTGTGCTTATCTCTGACTACACACTAAATGAATTGCCCTGATCTCTGCTCCAGCAGTGCAGAGCCAGCCATCCTCCCAGCAGAACCAAGCTTATAAGCCTTAAGAGTTAAGGAGGTTTAGTACAGAAACTTTGTATTCTAGGTACTCCACACTACAAAAACAAACACCAAAGTTGGATTTAATAGTTCAGATTATTTTTGTCTTTATTAGTCACCATAAAACTAGAAGCAATTTGTCAGTTTTATACACTGCATTTACTCTAGAAAGCATTTTTACAAGTCATGCTGAAAACTTCCAACTCTAAATTTATACTTAAAAGAAAATAGGTGACTTGTTACAACTAAACTACGATAATCTAAAAAAAAAAAAAAAAAACGTACAGAGTTTCTTAACTAATGCAGAATGAGCCACAGCAAAACTAAACAAACTTCAAATTTTGAATTCCAGAAGGTCTGCTCCACTTTCATGTTTTAGAAAAAAACCAGCATCCTCCTTAGTTCTGGCAAACAAAATCGAAGATATACCCTGTGCCGAGTGAGCTAAGCTTTTAAACCAAGGGAATGTTTATACATGCAATTCTGGATACAGAAACTCAATTTGTTCAAGGATAGCACACTTCTTACGTTAAAAGCAATGAAAAGAGATAAAGAATACAACCTGGACTATAATCAGATACCTATGAAAAGGATAAGATGCTTTATTTTCCTATACAGCCGGCAGACAAAACAAAAATTAGAATTAAAACACAGCATTTTTTTATTTCATTTTTATATCTATTTTGTAGCAAAAAAATTCCTGGCAAAACCCACATTTATGCTCATGTTGCTTCAGAAAAATGAAGTAAAGGGATAAAAAGAAGTGCAAGCAACAAATCTATCTTGTCTTTGCAAACCAGCAGAATTATTATACATGAGTTTGTAACAATTTCTACGCTGAGTCAAGTCCAAAAGCCCACCTACCTGTTATTCCTTTATAAGCCATGGTCAATTAGATATCTAGGGAAGAGCACATGAACTGAAAGCACAGTGCAGTTTCTTTGGATGCTCTCCTGGTCTTTGACTATCTGTGGCTTTGACTTCTTTAGTCAAAGATAATTTGCATACAACAAAATCTTTAGTGGTTTTTCTTTTTCTTGCCTGTGGTTCTTTTTAAGGACAAAATTGCCAGGTCTTTTTATGCGTACATTTTCTGCACCACATCATCTTACTGAAAGGAATTCCTCAGGTTCACTACATGTATGAAGAATCAACACTTGAAGCTCATCTTGAAGCTGTAACCTGCCCATCTTTTTTAATTTAATATACTCCCTTTTGCATACTCACTTGGCATGATCAATTGATGCCCCCATACAAGTTTAACAGATCTCTACCACACACATACTCAGTCCTCTCTCACAAGCAGAAAAATACTAGACTACTTGCTCCTCACATCCCATAACTGCAGACTTTCCAGTATCTTCAAAAGCCTTTTCCAGCCCTACATCCTTTTTTTTTTCCTGCATCCTTTTCAACAAGAAGTAGAAGAACTGGGAGAATCAGACCAGCATTTAAAATTGAAGATGCAAGAACACTAAAAAACAGCAGCATAAAAACAACCTGTGTTTGTGAAGTTTGTCACTTTATATGCAACATTATCGCTGATTAAAACACAAATGAGAAAATGTTTCTATAGCTGACAGTCCTAAAGACATATCCATCTGCCTCCATAGTTTTTTCAGGGGATTGCAAGTCCTTGCTATACTGACAAAATCACTTGATGCAATTACTGTTCATCACCATTACAGTATTTCTTACATTTAAATTAAGTTCAAACAAAAAATTTGGTTCTGAAAAGAGGTAGAGATGAGAAGGCATCTTAAAACAAGATATTCCCTGACTTCAATACAAAGTTTACACCCTTAGTTTAACAAGCAAAGATTCAGCAGAGAGCAATTACAGCTGAGATGTGTCCTGTTACACATGCTGTGATACATCTTTGCATTCTGTTCATCAGTCAATAATTTGTAGATGCTGCAACTCCCTAACGCCCTGCACACCAGCACACAGTGGTGATTGCACCCTGTTCACCTACTACCCTATAAAGTTATGAGGAACGTGACACGGTCATTAACAGAAGATCTACTGCCAGATAAAGCTAGTGCCTTGCACACTGAATATCAAATACTCAGTATCAGGGTTTTTCCCAATCAGTAAACAGCACACTATCACCTCTATGTCAACCCCATTTTTGCTGTTTTTCAGTTGCTTTTCATTTCTTAAAATCATGGGTTTGTACATTGAAGCAATAATACATATGATGGCCCAGCAAATCTCCTAGAAAGAAAGCAGCCAGTAAGATAACTCCCGCCTGAGAAGGTAGCTTAAAATAGAGAGACAGTGTGTTGCTCAGATAATTACCTGACCTCTTATTTCATATCCAGTGCCTAGATTTCTATACACACACACACACTGCATGAAATGTTTCTAACACCAGATTCTGTGGTGATTACCAGCAATCTGTTTACTTTCAGTTGAAGTATGTTATCTCTCATTTGACTATTCTGTGTAACAGAAAAGAAAGACTACAGACTGAAATGTCAGGAAGCTTTTTATTATTTCTACTAATATCCAAAGAAAGAAGGTCACGTATCCCTAAAATTATAAGAACTGTATTACACAGATTTCTAAAACTCCCTGCAGATTTTAAGGGTTTGCACTGTAAAATTAATCAGGTATTTCCTGCCATACACACACTTGTAATATAATGATCCTATATAGTTGGTTAACAGATTTACCACAGACACTTCATTAATATATTTTGCTCACATTAAAGTCTAAAATATTTGGTAGAGATATATAGTAATACTATCTACATGAAGCCAACAAACAGAAACTCTTTGAAGTTTTTACTTCTCCAGTTAGACAGATCTGTCAGATCAGTTTGATCTGATGAAGTTTGAGATATACGATATTCATCTAGAAAGCTACAGTTTTGACAACAAAAGCAGTGTATGGTTTATAAGGTTAAAGCAAAAATACACTGCATTTGAAATCAATCTCCAAGTTCACAGAACCATTTTCTAAAAGTCCTACTTTTATATTTTTATTTGAATATAAAGGATTATTTTATAAAATCAATAACTATCTACTGCGAGCGTAAACTGTTAACATACCAATAATTGTAGCTGTGAACTATACCACACCTTGCCCTGCAGAGCTACTTCGCTGCACACACCATTGGGTTTTTGCTGATTCACAGGCACTCCTGCATGCAAACCTTCCGAAGTTACTTCTTTGCATCTCTGCACACCTGCAAGATGCAGACCTGGAGACAATGAAGTTGGATGCACCAGTCTCTGAATGCCTTGTTACCCGACATTCCCAAGAGAAAGAAGTCCTTTGAAGGCAGACTTTTTCTTGAGACAGACATTACTTACTAACTACATTAGTTCTGCTATATATTTTGTCAATCTAACTTATTTAATATCCTCATCCACCCATAATCTGCGCCATATAAATCTGCACCATATACGGGTTACTCATTTTCATTCCCTCCGACTTTAAGAAAAAACAAGCCCCTTTTTACCGAACCAGTGAAAATCCAATCTGAATACACATTACTTGATTCCACATCCAATTCATTATCCCACCTCTTCCCAAGGACAGGATTGGAGCTGTACCCAAGACTCCATGATATTCCCTCTTCACAGTTCTCATCAACTCTTTCATGTCAAATTCCTTTTCAAAGCAAAACATCTCTAAGGTGGCTTGTTCTTTCTCAGATTGGGTTCCAAATGCAGAAGGCAAGCCTAACAACCAGAGTCATCCCGAAGAAATGGTACAACTATACATCAAATCCTGCCACAAGAGCCATACAGACAGAATCTTGTGCTCTCCTGCTGCCAAGGTCCATTTTGAGGAACCCTGCACACTCCCACTCACAGGAGGTTGGCATGAGTCAGTCTGGGAAAACAGCTCTCCATAGGTAGTGCACAGCAGCCTGCCACGCAGGAAATTACATAGAAGCGATCTCTGTCAATTTTTTTTAAGTTATTCCACGACCAAGAAATGATAAAGGGTAAGGGAGTGGGATGTACCCAACTACATGGTGGCTGAAGTGCATATGGAATCAAAGCATAAAGAAAAAATGCTTAAGAAGAAGCATTTAAAGAAACAAATGGGACATGAAAGCAGTGCCAGTCCCACACCAATGCCACCATCTCACCTCTCCCACGGCCACGTTTCCCACGGTCTGAAGGCCTGTCTCCTTGACTGTTGTCCACTCCATTCTCTTCAGCTCTAACTGTGAAGAGAGGACAGCTTAAGAGAAACTTTAGAGACTCATACATGAGACAATACAGCCATTTGCTCAACCCTCAAAACAAAAGGCAACGTTTTCAAGTGAATTGGTCAACAGATCTCAAACACCCCTCCTCTTCGAGGCCTCACTAAAAGCATGTTGTGTTTCTGTTGTACAGGACAATTAGGAAGCAAAATATAAGACGGAAAAGTCCCTCAGGAGACAAACCTCTACAAGTCCCATGTTTTGCAGCCTACACTATTTAATGAGATAGGAAATACAGCTGCCTCATTCTGTGTTTTCTAGATGATACACTGGTTGACAACAATGAAAAAATAAATGATAATCAGTAACGTCAACTCTTCTCCTGTCTGCCCACACTGCATCCCTGTACAAACACGGAAATAGATTTCTCCTCTATGTTTAAAGCAGAGAGATGACGACTGGGTGAAGGTAAGGCACTAGAAAAGCTCTGCAACCTAACTATTTTGTGGGAAACTCAGACAAGGTGCTTTGAAATGGCTGGCTACTTGAAGGATAAAAAAAAAAAAGGAACAAAACTGGCCTCTTGAAACACTCATTGCTGAGACTTTGTACTGCATTTCTCCTAATGGCAACAATAAAACCAACAATGCTTGGACAAAGTTGGAAAGAAAATACCACGATTTGGTAACCATCTGAAATGTCATTAATTCCAGTTTACAAAAAAAGAAAAGTAGCATCTCTCTCCGGTAAAAAAAAAAAAATTGCCCTCTGCTTTCATTTTGATGGATCTAATTTATACTTTCCTAAATCTAGCTTCACATTTTATTAACATTTTTTCATCTTGACTTTATCCTACAAAAATTCACAATGTCTATACTGGCACAATAGTTGAATATCTTTTAATCATGAATAAGAGGAGTTGGCTAATATTGTAAATATTTTTCCTGCATGTAAGTGGAAAGCTAAACATATTGTATCCATTCTGATTTCTTTTCTCATCTATCACCATGGCAAACAGCCATTACAGACGATCCGCACAGCTTTGAGAATGCTGACAAAACATGGCTAAAAAAGCAACATGTATTCTATCATGATCTATTGTGACTGTATCTAACTTGGAAACATCAGTTTGCTTTTGTACAATGTATTATTGCAACTGTAGCAAAGTCTTATATGTTTCAACTAACAATGAATTTTCTCTGTTGCAGAAACTCACTTTTGGTTGATTTATGTGAGAAATATAATTAGAGATTAATAATGATCCCAGTGTTTTCATTCCCCTTATGAGAAGATGAGAACATCTTCAGGTTCTCCCACTCATAAAAGGGCATGGAGTCAAAACTGGATAATTTTTTCATTAAAAGAAGCAAAAAAGGGGATCAGCTCTGCAGCGACATACTTGCTCTCAAGCAGTCTTAGAATGAGTCAATTCTAAAACTTACATGAAGAACAGCTATTTGTACAAGATCAATTCATCAAACAAGAACAGAGAGTTATATTAAATTGAGTGTCTCTGAACAAGTACAATCCATCCCAAAACCAAGTCACACCGGCAGATTAAGCGTACCTGTGGCACAAACAAGTTACGATCCCTTCAATGCTGAGCTATAGTTGGACGGATTTTGCTCCATTAAACACTTGCTCTTAGCTCAGTCAGTTCCAGCTGCAAGAAAAGCGTCTCAATCTTTAAAAAATTTACGTACACTCTCGTCCACGGCTGCCTCCTCTTCCCCGTCTGTTGGAACTTCCCCGTCCGCGACTCACTTCTCTGTCCCCTCGTTTCTCTCTGTTCTCTTTGTTTTCTGAACCTTCCTTCCCAAGGTTTTTCTTCTTTCCCCCTACAGTCTCCCAAGAAGTCTATTTGGGTAGAATAGAGTTAGATACAAAAGTTAAAAAGAACTAGACACCTCTCAATGCACACTTTGCACCCCACAGCCCTCCAGTTCATGGAAATACCAAGGCATTTGCATAATGTCACATATGCAAACTACACTGATATAAATGGAAACACACGCTGTATTTTTGCAAAGAGATGAGAAAGATATGTTTTTTCAAGTTTGATTGTCTTAGGGAACATGAGAATCCCAAATATTTCTGGCTATAATGGACTTCTACTACTTTAAGAAAGACTGGATACTATCGTAACACAGAACAAAAAAACAAAGCAAGAAACAGTTTTCCTCTCAAATATATCCATAAATCTAGCAAGGGAGCAGGAACAAAGCTATCTTTTTCTCCCAGGGAAATGAAAAAAAAAGCCCCTTGT
>JAODKT010001744.1:7325780-7341833 GCA_027576195.1 Cossypha heuglini
AAAAAAAAAAAAAAAAAAAAGGGAAGAAAGGAAGTAACCCAAACAGAAAAGAAAAACTTTTATCCAGGCCTACTAGAATTTAAGCCCCAAAAGACAGAATGGCAAAACAACAGCCACTCTTAACAGCTACAGACCATCAAACACAGCAAAACACAGGAAAAGCTATATCCTAAATAAGACATGGGATCAAGGTCCAAACATCAGGCTTCTGTTTTAATATTAAACTCAATCTTTAAAATAAATTCAAGGATGTTATCAGCTCCACAGAAGTATCTGTAGGAGTTGAAAATAAAATTACTAAAACAGTGGCCAAGAATAGCAATTAATATTTTAAGCAATTGCATTATTAGTCTATTGAGCCATAGCTGCAAAGCAAGTAAGAAGAAAAGGTATTATATGCAAACCATTAAGACAGTAGAGAGGTTTACAAGTATGTCCCCATTTCTAGGAGCTTACAGCTCAGGTAAGATATTTAATATCAGCATATTTGCACATACAAATTGCAAATACATACATGAAGTATGACATCTGACAGGCACCTGCATCAAACAAAAATGGTTGTCTATCAGTAATTTTAAGTCCTGTCTTATCTCTCAATTACAACACCAGCAACTCAGCAGCCCTGAGGAGCCAGGCCATGACCAGGTACTTCAAGTTGCCTAGGAAGCTACATGCTACGTAAAAAGCAGGTAACAAAGCAGTTCACAAACAGTGCTACAGAGTCTCCATTGAGAGAATAAAAACAAAGGGAACTGTTACTCTGATTTTTTGGCATGGCATGCCAAGAAGGCTGAAATCACTTTTCAGTTCCACCTCCAGTACAGAAGACTAAACCAACTTTGGTGAAGCCTGGCCAGTGCTGAACAGAAGTACAAACCAAACAGATTCACCACCACCACCTCACCTGTGAGGCAGAAAGCTTCTTTCCCCAGTAAATACCACATGGCTTCACCTACCACATCCAGTGCAACTGCACTTAAACACTCCTAGTGTTTTACATACCTCACAGGAGGAAAAACACCTGCACTGACAACTGAAAAGCCAAGTCTGAAGAGTTCAGAATGCACTAATTCACTCACTAATAGGCTTGGTGCCAAAACATCTTTGACCATTTCAGGAAACACCCAAAACTGGATAAGGCTGCAAAACTGAAGAGGAAGCAGCCTCTCCTGACTGAGATTTAAAATAACTTAGGAAGGATCAGAAAAAAGATGACTATGAAAGCATCAGATCCATGCTTTCCCAGAACACAATTTTGAGGAAAACTTTGAGAAGTCAGGCATGTCCTTTAAGATAGAGGATGGCGCAACCTCTGAGCATGCGGAACCATCACAAATCATTGAAGCTGTGTCTCTTTGGAAGGGAGACAATTTCAATTTCAGCTGACAATGCCTGAGGCAACCCAAATGATAGTAGTGGGCCTGACCTTTGAAAATCTGTAACAGAATAATTCTTGTTGACCTGTTCTTACATGGAAAGAATAAAAATCTGAAAGGTCTCTTTTGTTCTGTCTTCAAAGGTTTAGTAAGTAATAACACAGTTGAGCATAAAATGGTTGTAAGAAGTCTTGGGCAAAAAGCCATGTCCTTTTCTACTCATCCACAAGTCTCTAAATACCCCAAGGCAGACTGCTACAACTGCTGCAAAAAAAAGTCTTTACAGAGACTTAAGTCACACACAGCTTGTAGATCACAGCCTTAAACCCCAAAAAGCAAACGAAAAAAGACTAAGACAAAACTGGCTGAATACCAAATAAACTATAAATACACATTTTAGCTATTACCCCTTGCTCTTCTAAGTCCTTCAGTTGAACGGGCAGATCTTTCAAATGAAGTTTAAAAAAACTTCAAGTGCATCAAAGCAGAGTGAGACTAGAAAAAGAGATTCGGAAATCTGCATTCAGAATTTGTTGTACCTCAGCTTACAACTTCACGTCATATCCATGGTTAAACTGTTCTCAAGTATAATGGTCTTAAAACAAATCCTTTCAACTGGAGGCCCACAAACTTTCGAAAAGAATAAATTTCCTCACATCCATCAATTAATACTCCTTCCTTCTTGACTCCTTCAAGTCCGCTGTATTTGTTTCTAAGTTGCATTTTGTCTACAGAGAGGAGTGGGTTAAGAAGGACTTGTCAAAAGAGCAGGACATAGCGGTATCACTTGTAGTTGATAAATGAGTTGAGAAAGCTCTTTCCATGTCCTGATCAGTTACAACAATTTGCTAAAGTAAGAAAGGATTTAATATTCTCTATCAACCAGAAAACTACCTTCAACTAAAAAACGGCAAGTATGAAAAGTATGAGAGAACACAGCACATCACCCAGACAGATTTAATTAGACTGAAATGCCCTCTTCTACTCCCAATTTGTCAATATCATATACATCTGTGTTAAGAAGACCTCAACTCTGATAAAAAATGAAAAGGGGATAGAAAAGAAAGTCCCCTCAGTCAGAACACTGTGTGTCCCAGATTTAGGGTGTGTGAGGGGTGAGTTTCCTCATTAACAATAAGCCAGAGTACACATCCTGACAAATCACAGGAAATACTGGGTGTTCAACATCAAGAAAGGAAATCCAGGTTACTTTTCCAACTTGGATGAGATAGAATCTAATTTAAGGACAAACAGTAAGAAATCCCTCCAACAAAAACTTCAACTGCAGTAAAACATTTTCTTAGTACCTCTTGGGGTAAAAAATTTCACTGTGCAACTTTTTAAGCTACATTATTTGCTGTTGTATACACATAGTTTAGTCTCCTCTTCCTGTTTTCCAATTAAGTCATGCAAATGAGCAACACAATTAAAGGAGCAACTACTTGCTGCATCCTTTCCAGTCATAAGTTGCATTATCAATGCAACCTGCAGATGTGGACACCTCCTCCAGCTTCAATACCAGCAACCCGCACCTACTGAACTTGCATAACTTAAAATATCTGCCTGCCCTTAGGTTTACAAAGATTGACCTTTGTGATGGTCTCAGGCCTCAGGGTTGTAGAGGGTCTCCACCACAAAACCTGCAGCAAGAAACAGGCCTGTGTCTGAAGGAGCACTGAGTTCTGCTGCAGAGTTAAAACTGCTGTATATAAATGAAAGCATCGGAATTCTGCAAAAGACCAGCTGAACACCCACAATGTTTTCCAGATTCAGCCTTCTCTAAGGTATGCATGCAGTAGAGAAGTTGCTCCAGTTCCCTTTTCTTCCAAAAGACATTGAACGGAGACATGGAAATTGAAAGCTTCCAAAACACTACTTTTTCAATGTCCTGCTAGAAGCTGAATAACACAGCAAACAGTAGTTAAATATGGAAGTAAAATCTTACCGTGTCTGAACTTCCTTCCAGCAGTATGTTGATTGCTCTGTTCACATCCCCATTACAATCATGTAGTGCCACTATGCATTCATCCTGGTTTTTCCCCGTCACTTCCATAAGCTGGCAGTAAAAGTCAGACATGTTAAAATAACTAAATTGCCATCATAAGAAAGTAAGAGCTAGTATGACCACAAATTACAGCAAAGTGCATAACTACCATGTCAAAATAAACTAATAGACTGAATAAAGTAATCCGCATTTTACAGATCTTAGAATTCAGACAAGAGAGAGAAAGAAGCACAAATTATTTGATAATCAAGGAAGAACTCTTTCACACTTGTTTTTTGTCCTGTATGCTTGCAGCAAATGCTTACACATATAGCAATATATGAGTGTAAAGATGAAAAGGACCACAATAGTTTCAGTATCATCCTATCTCCCTCTCCACCAAACTTGCCCCTCTTTATCCTAGTGTGAGAAGATATATAGCAAGACATGGCAGAGAACAGATCCACTCAGAAAACTATCCAAACTAAGAAATACATTATTTTTCAGACAGACTAGCTCCCTTGATCCATTTCAGCATAAGGCCATCAGACATCAGAGACACAAGCAGATTAAGGAGACCTAGGTCTAAATTATGCTCCTCGAACTCATGGTGTATATCCTGAAGAGTAGGGAACAGAAAAAAATCTGTCACGGGGCATTCAGCAACTTCATCCAAACAACAAAAGCCACATGAGCTGAAATACATATGCAGAAGGTAAAACATATTCTACGCAAAACTTAATTCATCTCCTTTCCACCAGCACAGCTACAAGCACTATGAGAGTCCTTTGGCTTCACGAAGTACAAGACTTCATTTTAGGCACTGTAACAAGAACAACAAAAAGCATTTAATAATGCTTTAGAGGAAGTTTTAGAGATGAAAAGAAACCAAGAAATCTGCTACTTTGCAGGATTTATGCATTCAAACTAATTCTTCCCTCCTAGGTGTACTCCTAGGTTCTTCATGAGTTGTGATACATTTCCTAGGACAAAATGACCAACAGCCACAACAGAACAGAGATACATATTGTCAGAACTGCTTGTATTAATGGTCTCAGATATAACTAGGTAAAGAAAGCTTGATTATTTAGTACCCAACACTCACTACAGCAGAGGAGAAGGTGTGAGATTTCATTTATACACTGTAATTCTATCAATTTAATGCATACATAGATCTGTAAGGTCAGATCGTTTATTTTTAAAATAACACCTTGATTCACCTTCAAGCTATCATTACACTTTTACTTTTCCTGAAAAACTTCCAAGATATTAGCAAACTCAGTTTACACAGTTGATGTTTTTTTCATGCGCATATACATGTGGATAAGCAGAATGCATTCTTTATTCTGATAATCATTAATCATCAAGGCAATACTAGAGATACACTAGGGAAGATACATCAGCACAAACGAGTTTTAGCTTAAGGGTTTGTTACAAAAGAAATACACTGATAAAACTATACAGTCAGAGCTGTATTACCACAAAATTTTTTTTTGTGGTAAAAGATTTCTTTCTTTCTTTACAGTGCAATACGAGAAACTTTCCCTAGTTAAACTTATGTCCTTCTGAAAGTTTATCTAACCCAGAAACAGATACTCTGTTGCTGTTTGCTAGGAGCGGCAAATAATAGCAACGCACTTCTTGGGTGAAAGAAAAAAAGCATTTTATTAAAATCCAACCTATATTTATAGGACGGTTCATGAATCTCAAATGGGACAGCAGTTCATTGGGCAATAGTAGAAAACATCCCCTGTCATGTAGATCATGCACTGTCCCATGGTCCACACCAGGTGCTAATCTTATGCTAATTAATTCCTTTCTATTTGCAAGAAAGCTATCACCCTGGGAAAAATCCTGGCCAGAGCTGAGAAAGTGTCACAGCCTGAGAAAAAGACTCAGAACCTGAGAAAAGGCCTGGCTGAAATTTGCCTAGGCCTTCAGCAGTGTCCACAATGATCTAGCTCCAAAATGTAAGCAAGCTCTAGAGCATTTTATTGTGGGGCAAAAAAACTTGTACCATAAGAAACATACTTGTTTCACTTTATCTTCAAAATCTGCGTCGTTCTTATCGTAGATCATCTGAGCAAGGCGAATCTGTTCTGCTGTTGCCTGAAAAAAAGAGAATATTCAATAAAGTACACAAAAAGTAACTATATTTTTTAGAGGTATACCCTAGTGTCCCTGCTTTTTTTCTTACGGGTTGCCAAAAAGAATATATGCAACAAGCACAACAAGCTGTGGGGAAGGAATCAATATCTTTTCTATTCTAGTTTATACTTTTAAAAGTTATTTGGGATAGAAGCAATTTCAACACATTCTAATCTATTTGAAAGATAGTTAAAGGTCACCACATTGACAAGACCACCATATAATAACATAGAAGGATCAGGGAAGACTGCATTTTAGCATTAATACTTTTAATTTTATTTAGGATCTACTAATCCAGAGTTAAGAGTTTTATTTTGACAAACTGGCAATAGTGTCTCTAACCACATCTCTGAAGAACCCTGCTCACATTACCTTCCACAGCTTTCCCAACAACAACATGACCCTGTAGTTTTATGTGCACTTAAAAAGATCCAAGTCATGTCTCAAGACTTTGCCCATGAACAGCTGCACTGTTTTTTTTTTTTTTTTTTTTTTTTTAACAATCAAATACCAGTCACTAAAAACTGGTAAAAGAACTTGCTATTGATGAAGTATCTGGTGCTTCTGCAATGTTTGTGGACAAAAAATGCACACTGGCAACTTGCACAAAAGCTGAGAGACTGAAAGAGATGCAGTCAAGTATGATAAATCCAAACACACTATGGCTGCCCCTGAGAGAAAAACAACTGTAACACCAATGTCACATCACACATGTCACTCTTCATAGTGTGGCATCTGCAGCTTAGGAACTGCGCTCCCAAGAAAATACCAAAAGCGTGCACTACAAGATCCTGGACCTCATTTGACTTCTGCTCAAAGAGAAGAGGCTACTGCTACATACAGAGCAAGCTGATACTGAAGAGAGCTAGGACTCATGATGCAGCTGCTGAGCCTGCAGAGGTTCTTAATCAACTGGGACCAGCTCATCTACTGGAATTTTTAACAGAAGGGATTCATCCTGGGCAGCTGGCTGAATCTCACCTTTTGCCATCCACTTCACAGGATACACACCTGAAATTCTGTGCCTCACAAGGTCAGAACTAATCAGGGTCAGACTGTTTGGCTTTTGTAGTTTATCACAATGCAAACTCTAGAGGAGATCACCAAGCATAAATGCTGAGAAGAGTCTAAAAATTACTCCAACGTACACTACCAGCTGCTTATCTGCTGAAAAGTTACTGCAGCTGTGCCAGTTCCTTGAGGGAAGTGACATATGCGCTCAGAGACAATGCTCCATGAGAATCAGCGTTTGTAACACAGTTACATACTTCGAGTTACTTCATCTTTTCAGCGGCTGGTATGTCGCTGCTGGGTAATGGGCAGGGCCTGCTCCAGAACTCCCCCAGGTTCTATCTAACACAGAAGCCTCTGTGTCAGATGGTGCTCTGAGCAAAGGAGCTTGCTCTTGGTGACTGCTGAGAACTCAACTGACAGCAGAACCAAAATGTCTGCTGGTTAAATTCCCGGTTTCAGGAATTTAAGTCTTGTTAGTCCATCTTCTCACTCTGATTACAGCCTCCACAGGCACACTGCAACTTTTAAACAAGTGAAGAGATTTTCTTTGAAGATGTCCAGAGCAAAAACATTCAGACAATGTAACTTCTGTAGAGACATGATGGCATGTGTTAGCAAAAATCAAGTATCCACTAAGATTTATTTCTTCTGTAAACAAATGTTTTGTTCAAGCCCACATTAGAAGACAACAACATACCAATTTTAGAAGTATTACAAATGTGTGACAGCATCTTCAGCTTTCTCATAGAAGCAAAGAGCTTAGAAACTTGTAGATGCAATAGTACTCAAATTTGTGCCAGTGGATTACACCTAGGTGGAATTGAAGATTCAGAAGGAAAAACACCAACAACAAAAACTACAAGATGACTACACAAACATCAGTGTCACAAAAAATTCTGGCCTTTTCTCCAGCAAGTGGTGGTTCTTTATTTTTAAGGCACCAGTGTTAGAACAGATTCTATAGCATCCTAACCAAGAGTATAATTAAGTTTTAATAGCTACTAAGAAAGTAACAGTATTTTAAGACAACCTGAACTTCACTCAACCTTACAAGACATATTACCTTTTCAGGGTAAGAGTGGAAGAAATTTTAAAGTAAAAACTTCAAACTACCAGAAAACAGAAGCGTGCAAAACACAAAATTAAGTGACAGCAGTAGACATAGATCTTACAATAAAATGGCACATTTATTATCCATAAGCAATGCAAAAGAAACATCATGTAATTTGTTAAATAATTTAAATGATGATCAGTGTGATACTATGACAGTGGAATCTCCACTTGGGAAAAATGACACTATTCTATACTCAGAAAAATGAATCAGTGGGGATTAAACAGGTAAATCCACAGAGTTCTGCTGATCTGAAAGACTGACTAAGCAGAAAGGTCCATCTGACATCTCAACACTAAAATATATGGTGATTAAAACTTAACTGCTGTGTATGAAATAACCAGCTTTACCACTGAAGTGATTGAAGCAGTATCTATTATTCAAAAGGTAGAATAAATGGACAAAATGTAGAAAAAGGTCTTAATGCCTAAAATCAACAAATCCCAGTTTGGCAAAGTCCTCCAGGGAGACACCATGACCATATTCACCACAATTTTTTTTCTTTCAACAGCAGGAATTACCAGTGTTCCAGCTTGTGCCACTTTCTCTCTGAGGAGAGTCAGTTTCTACCTTTCCTATATCCTTTCATGAGGTACCTGAACAGAACACACACTCGCCTTGTCTTATTAGGGCTGAACAAACCCAGATCCTTGTGCCACTCCTCCTTTGTCCTGTGTTTCAGTCTAACAACCATCTTTGCAGCTTTCCACTGGACTTGCTCCCATTTGCCTACATCTGCCTTGTGCCAGGGAACCCAACCAGGCACAGCACTCCGGTGCTGTCTTCCAAAATGTTGGAAAAGGGGAAGCCACCACTTCCGCCAGGCTGCTCACTATACTCCTGCAGCCTTGTTTTAAAATAAAACCAAATTCAACTCATCTGCTGAAAGCAATTTTTTAAATCCACACATTAGCATGAATCACCACTATGCCAAGTGCTGCAACTCAAGGAGAAGACAAGGGTTTGAGGTCACATAACTAATACTGTGCAAAACAGACCAAGAGGGTCTCCATATTGAAGACCAGTCCAATAAACAAGAGAAGGCAGTATTTCTGGTACAACACCTCCAGATTGATACACACTCTGCCAGCAAAGAACCGAGAAAGTTTTGAATGGAGACAAATTTTGAGATGTATCTGTCAAGAGAATACTGAGTTGCAAGAAGCAGAAACAGTCTGCACTCTTTGTAACCCAGACAAGCACACAACTACTGCACACAACTGCTGCCAGAATCAGTGGCAGTAGGGTGAAACTTAATTTCCTCCTAACAGACACTGAAAATTTTAGTCTGCTAGTGGATGATCACTTCACTTCTGGGGGTCACTGCACAAGAAGTTCAGGATTTTGTGACTTGCAGAGAGACTGAGTCATGCTGTAGAACACAACACGCATCTAATGAAGCTTCTTCCACCCATTCCAATTTCTTTCTTGACCAGAAATCTTCTAGCATCAGGAGGTGGGCAGAGAGAAGAGCTGAGATCTGAGGGCTGTGAGGTCACAGGACAGAAATCCTGACACAGGATTCCTCACTGACAGAGATATTGCTGAAGAACACAAAACTAATTTAGAGACAACACAGGAATAACTTGACACTGCCCTGCATTACTGAATAATTAAAGCAAATCATCAAGCATAATCTTCCAAAACTAACCATGTATTTTCATCCCGTCTTTTTTCAGTTTTTACTGATTCGGGGAAGAACCTTGTATCATTACATTCCCACTTTCAAGTCAAAGAAGTTGATACAGTAGCACATACCTGTACTACTTGTTTCTGTGGTTGTGTTGGCTGTGTCGCTGAAATTTGCATTTTGTCCCGAGTGCCCCGGGTACGTTCACTGCCCACTGAAGTCATCATATACAGTATATACAAAACAATGTATGTACAAAATACAAAATCTGAAAGAAAAAAAAGAGCATGAGTTAAGGATGATACTGACCCAATAACCAAATAACACAAGCGCAGTAGTTTGAACTCCTGCCTTTACCAGTGGTTCTATACAAAGACTCATGAGAAAGCAACTTCAACGCACTGTTTTTGGATTTACCAGTTTTTCACATTAAAGTGAGAAATGCAGTGGATAGAAAGCCTTTTCATCAGTTGACCGAGATCTGTGTTGATTTGTACTTCTAAACCTCACAGCTTTTTCCAGTTATTTAATATACAGACTTTTCTATTGGCTACTCTGATGAAGTTTTAGCTCCAGCTGCATCACTCAAACTTCTTTAGTACCTGCTGTCTGGTTTGGATGCCTGAAATTTAACTGGTCTCACACCCACTCAGAACACTACACAAACCCTACACAAAAATCATATTCATGAACTAAATAGTTCTTCTTTTTCCTACTATCAAAACTGCTTTTCCTGCACATACATGGAGGTCACGGGCAATCCCAACTTTACTTCTCATTTCTCATTTATAAGAGAAATGATGATGATTACGTTTAAATCCAGTCTCTATAGGCAGTACTTTTGTTTTATTCTCCCTCGTATTTACAGAAACAATTTATAATACTACCTATCACTCTGCTTTAAACATACTGTGGCTGTATGGTAACAGAGAAACCCTAAAGAAATCCCAAATCCCACACACACACCGTTATCCCATCTGTGGCTCTCAGCTTTCATTCTTATTTGTTCTCTAGTATTAAAATTACTTTAAAACAAGCATTATTATTCCCCATGTTTGTACAGCATTTAGCATAAAAGTGTGGTTACTGGAAACAGATCTTTCAAATGGTTAGAATACTCATGTTCAACTGCCTGGTTTCTGTCCCCATAAGGCTAGAAAGTAAAACTGCAAATTTTTGGAAGTAAGGACAACTTGCAAGAGGTGTACCTGAGCAGAAGGAGATGTGCAAACAAGCAGCAAAGTGCTTTTACTGCAGTCTCACTTTATAAGCAAGCCTCAGCACAAAATTTGCTAGGGCAACAGCTGGCTAGCACCAAGCTCAGTGTACAATAATCACAGATACACACAGTAAGCTCAGCTGGAAGGGAACCATCAGGATCAAGTCCAATTCCTGGCCCAGCACAGGACCATTCCCAAAAGTCACACCATGTGTCTGAGACTATTATCCGAACACTTCCTGGGCTCTGTCAGGCTTGGTGCTGTGACCACCTTCCTGGAGAGCCTGTTCTAGTGCCCAACCACCTCCCAGGTGAAGAGTTTTTCCTAACACCCAAAGAAAAGTGCTCATGACACAACTTCAGACTATTCCCTCAGGTCTTGTCATTGGTTACCACAGAGAAGAGATCAGAGTCTGCCTCTCTGCCAACCTCTTCCTCTTAAAAGGAAGTTGTAGATTGAATGAGGTCTCCACTCAGTCTTCTTTTTCTTCAGGAAGATGAGCACACACTGCAATCCCATGGACTGGGACCTGTTCAACACCCAGCTGAATCACTGGTAGTCACAAGCAAAGCACATTAACAAATAAAGCTGCAATGAGAGGTTTAAATACCAATCCATGATGCTCTGGAGCCTCATCTACAACCAAAAGGGCATTTAACTACATTATCATCTAAATCTTTACTTTAGTAATACATTCTTGCTGGTTAAAATTAAACCCTGACATTGAATTTATTTATGTACTAGCTAAAGTATTCAATAATGCTTTAATGTCTAAGAGGACAGTATATTTCCATAAGAAACATACCAGGAACTGACTGCAGTTATAAGCTGAACTGGAATACTGTGTTTCTTCAACTTTTTGAATGCACTGAACAAAGCCAATCTATCTCACAGTCCCTTAAAGTAGTCTAAGTGCATTGCATTCTAAGGCCCAGAATACACGGACCTTCAGAGCACTGCGTCTGACAAAAAGACCAGACACAGCCAAAACAAAAAGTTACCTGACACTATGTTCTGTGGAATATAGAGTAAAATAAAAAGTAGATGTGGAGATGCTCTGGGCAGCAAAATCAACATTTATCATTGACCATCTGCTCCTAGCCATTCACTGATATGTTAAAGATGTATGGATATTTTCAGTTCAGTCTGCAGTAGTATTACTTCAGCTGTTTGTGCTAAAATCTGCTCTGTAAGCTTAGCTGACTGGACTGACAACACCCAAGAACTTCAACTTATATAGACTAATAATGGCCTTTGAGTTAGCTTTTCGTTTGCTTGGGATTTTTTGTTTGCTTCTTTTTTCAAGGATCAGACTGCTTATCACAACTTGAACCTAGCACAATGAGCAATGCAAAAAACCCTGAATAGAGCACACAAGAGAACACTAACTTCTCTGAAAGATAAGCTTATAGTTTTATATACGGTTGTCTAGAATCAGTCCATTATGACTTAAGATTTGTTGAGAAAATGTAACTCCATTGGGTCTCAATTAGTTCATAATTTATGAACTAATATAATATTTATTAAATATATAATAATATATATTAAGAATTGATATGTCTGTCAGTGCAATTTTCCTCAATATCACAAAAGCCACTGAAAGTACGGTGATATTTTAGACAGGACAGCAGGCCACTTATATTAAAGAGTTTTCTGTGTGTTTGCAAAGCACATGCTGAGCTACACCCTACACTTCAGTAGCCATGCAACCTATGGTTCTTCAAGCAAATTATGTCTCTTCTCCTTTTCCTAGCATGTGTCTGGGCCACCACTGCTTGTGCCATATTTGTTCTTTAGGATGAAAGGATATTTTAAGAAAAAAGGCAGGCACACAAATGGCTGAAACACTTCTGGGAGATGAAATGGCACAGAAAGATCAGGCTGCTGTGGGAACAAACAACCTGAACCGCATAACAGGGTTTTTAGAGATCTTCATCCTCCTGATTGTGCAGTACATAAGCTGCACAATTTGGCAGGTTAGAACAAAATAAAAAGCCCAGCAAAGGTACAAGCAGCAGTAGGGACTTGTACTTGCTTCAGGAGAGTGTGGAACCTCACACTCATTTTGACAGCCTCCAACAAGCCAATAAGCACATGCTACAATCCATCAGACACAATCTAGTCTTCTTAAAAGCACAACTGGCAGCCTGATAAAAAGAGAACTTTCGAAATACTGTTATTTCACTTCCTCTTGAGTTGGCTCCCACTGCCTACTGGCAGTGTCCAGGCACCAGCAGCTGGAGGGCCACACTCCACCTCAGACACTGCACTGAGCGGGCACACTCGGCTGAGGCTTCACGTCCAACCACACCTACTGCCAACTAAGGAAGCAATTGGCAGCAGAGACCTGCTACCTCCAAATTATCACAGTGACAACAGTTTTGAGTCTAAGTGGGATACTATAAATTAATTAAATGGGGCTGAACAAGAATATTTTCTCACTCACAAAGCAGCTTCTTACTCTTTCCAGCTCCTCATATTCATCAAGTCTGACAGGCAGGCTGCTACTATAGAAATGAGTAGGGTACCAGGAAACTGATGAACTTAATTTTAACTGCAGATCAAATGAGGAAATAAGATTTGAGACTGAGAGGAAGAAAACTCTTAATTAAAATCTGTTTAATAAAGATTAAAAAAATATTCAGGCAAGCAGATGCTTCAGCTTCCACATCAGGATCTGGTGCAGTGTATAAGTTCCCCATCAGCAGTTAATACCCGACCTTGCAGACACTGCAATTCTAATAAGCAACCAAAAAAGCTGTATTTGAAGAAACAAAAAAACATTAAGCTTCACCACTTTATTTACATTAGTACAGAGAACTAGTGGAAAAAAAAGAATAAGGTATTAAAGAAAGAGAGAGGGCTTCCCAAAACTCTCGTGTAAAGAAGTGGCTGTATTCTCTCATGACAATTAATAAAGATGCACAAGGTTCCTGTAAACTTTTTTCAGTGATGTAACCTAGCACCCACAGATCAAGGCTGTCCTTACTAATTTAAAAACAAACAAAAAGCAAAACCCAAACAAAACTAAAATTTAAAAATGTATTTATCATTAGTTAAGACTTCATTTCTTAAAATTCCATTAAAAGGGGAAAGCAACAGTAGAATCTAAGATGAAAGCCATCCCAACTCTCAATGTTTTGTTTGTTTTAGTTTTCTGTCTGTAAAGCAGGTTTTAGTTCAATGACCTACACTACAGCTGCAGTTCCAGTAATACGTAACATGGAATGGGAAAGATTAGTTTAGCTTACAAAAGCAGTAACAAAATATTATAATTTAACCCTTCTTAAAACTACCAAATACCCCCTGTCCAAAGTCCTCATCCCTTGTCTTATTCAACACATTTAGTTCTGTTTCTGCTTCGGATTTTAGAAGAAAAAGAGAAAGGCAGATAAATAAAAAATTAATTGAACACATACCAACACAAAAAAGGTTATTATGTTTTCTGAGATCTGTTGTTCAATCTTCCTTCAGCAAGAACTCTAAGCCTTTCAGACTCAATGAAGTCAGAAAACGTACAGACACAGGGAACAAAAATTGACTTAACACGGCACCAAGCCCCCAAGACACAGGAAGTCTGTTACTGAACTTCGAGGAACAGACTAGGCATGGGAAAAGCAGCTGACTTTCAAGATTCCTCTAGAAGTTAAATATTCAGTTCCATGAGTTGAAAAAAATCTGCAGTTTCAATTCCTTTCCTGAGGCAATCTCAAGAAAGTTACTTTCTTGATTCCTGAAGGAGGAGCTGTGATAAACCACGGAAGGACCTCTGTGAACACCTAAAAATGTGATTGCTTTTTTATATCCAAGATAAAAAGCTACCAGTCAAAGATTCCTCATAGCGACAGAGTTGGGAAAAGGCCGCAGGACACACCCTCAGGAAGGCATAACTACTGTACATGTACAGTGAGCTCAGATTTCACTGCTCCAGCTGTAGAATTATATGAGTATGAGGAAGAAGAACAGCAAAAAAAAATTACGTCTGCAAAGCATCGATGTAATGCATTTCCCTCGAGTGCTGTTGTCCAAAGCATCTCACATCTTTATTGCTGATTGAAACAGGAAGAGTTTGCAAGAGTCAGATGTTCCTCAGGAGCCATGCTGATGACTCAGTGTCTGTATTGCCCCAAGCAACTACACTGAACGTGAGCTTATGGATCCTGGGAGAATTCATGTCTCATCTTACAGTCTTCTATGGTAAACAGGAAAAATATTGACCTGCATCACTGACAGAACACCAAAGGAGAGAGAAACCTTACTATCTCCATGCTCTCATGTTTTACCAAGGAAAGAGTATTGCTGGGAGCAGTCTGAGCAACAGCACAAACACTAATATATAAACTTCACTAATATATAAACATCGTGTTAATGAACTGTAACCAATAACCAAGTGACTATTCTCACCCACCTTTTAAAAGCTGTCTGAGCTGTTACTTGAAATAATTATTCTGTTAGGCCAATGTATAATTAGCTAAGAACATATTCCCATATGCAAAGCTTAAAAATTTCTCTTTAATACCAGTAAAAATGAAGTTTATTTTAAGGATTAGTACTCCTAAACATAAGCTATGCAAACGAAGACAAAGAAATATACAAATGGGTCTTAGAAATAAAAGATAGCACTCAGTAGAAGTTTTGGAAGAGAAGGTGCACTCCTCAAAAGACTGGAGTTAGGCAAAAGCTGGTCAGCTATTCAGAGCCCAAAAGCATGATAAGGACAAGGGACTGAATATGGCATGTTTTCCAGTAGTAGAGCATGTTTCAATCATGAAAGTTAAGTATTATACTTAGCATTATTTTAAAAAATCCTCTCAGAGTATAGATTTTTTTTTCCTATTATTGCAGTGTGTCTAAGAAATGTGCTTCACATTTCAGTATAAACTGGTGATTCTCTAGTTTTAAACAAAATCTGCCAGCTACACTCAATAAACATCCTGTGGACTTGTCCTCACCATTTCTTAAAAAATATTGAAGCTTCTGAGGCAACATGTACCCTTACTCATACAGAAATATCTGAAGGAAAAAAAATGCAACTTTAACTGGTATTTAGAAAAAAAAAGTAAGACAATCAATCACACCAAAATCAGAGAAGTCTGATGGACTTCCACCTAGGGCTTTATCTTCCACATAGCCAAGTCAATCTTCAGACTTGTAAAAAACCGGTTAGCAAAACTTACCCAGCTCCACTGCTGTCCATACGCACCTGAGTGATTCTGGACAAAAAAAAGGCAGCGAATGTCCTAAAACATTCAGAGGACTTGACCTTATATTTCAGACATCAGTATCTACAAGGTATCAAGTTCTGCTCCCTGAACTAATGATAAGTTCCAGGTTTGCAAGGACCTGCAAGATGCACTAGTTACCAACAGTCATGATTAACTGTACTGAAACGTCAAGGAACAGAGAGACACAGACAAACTGCACATGGTTTTCTAAGCACCATACTCCAGACTATCCAAACTAGATAACACAGATTAGACCAATGTTGTTGTCATGAAACAAAAAAACCCCAAAACCCAAACAAAACCAAACAAAAAAAGCCAAAACCAAAACAAAACAAAAAAAAAAAA
>JAODKT010001744.1:7349913-7360713 GCA_027576195.1 Cossypha heuglini
ATGGGGTAGAGAATGACCTGTATGCTTTTTCTAAGAACCATGGCCACTGTTCCAGCTCCATATGTACCTTTTTCTGAGAATCTGGTCTGACTTCAATGTTATTTGCGTTTTCTGTCTCCAGTAGGAGGTTGTCACTCTCTTCCACTTCTTCCCAAGCCAAACTAGCCCACAATAAAATTCGCAAAAGGGTAAGAGTAATATTTTCTTTTAAGTTCACAGAACCTGAACAACTATATAAAGCTTTTCGTCCAAACTTCCTTCCTATTGTTAAGGCATTAAAAAATTCCTCTTCATATTAATGTATTCCTTTATCTTTATGAAGTTAACATTCTCTTTTAACATACTTTTGTAGTCTGAGTTAGTTGAGTACAGCATAGTAATGAATCATAGTCCCCCAATTCCACACAAGTATGCCAAGTTTGTATACTGTGCAAGGCAATATTAAAATGCCTAAGTATAAAATGTGTTTCCTAAAACACTCCAAGATAGTAGTGACCTGTCCATTTTACCACTGGAAGTCTGAAAGACAAAGCACTTTCCTGCAAGACAAAGTTATTCACTTTTGAAATAAAATGAAGTTGTACTCTATATACATCTTAGTCCCTGAAACAGCTTCTTTATACTAACGGTACACCTCACCCTCAGTACATATATGAATTCTGAGACTGCACCTGGAAGACACATTCTAACTGCAGTGTTCAACTCTAGCAACAGCATTAAAACATTACAGGTACCAGCTACAGAGAGCATACTGCACCTATAAAAACTTCAGTAAATAAATGGTTTGACAACAACAGTCTTGAAAACCATTTCAGAAGATGTGCTGTAAACATCCATTTTCTCCAAGCAAACTAGAAAGCTGTATGTACACAGAAATCAAGTGAAGGATGAGCAAGGAATAACCAAGATAAAATACCACAACTTCTAAAAATTGCATTAGAAACTTAAGTAACAGCTTCTTAAACAGAGTAATAATTTTCAGTCATTTACAGAGCTTTGTTTAAAAAATTCTAGCACAGCAGGGGGCTGTTAAGCGCGGGTGCTGAAAAACCCAACATGACACTGTAAATAAATTCAGAAACCAATGGTAGGCAAGTTTAAAATGAAGAACAGTATGATGCCTTAAATGTGTTCTCAATTTAACACAAGACTGTTTTTCAAATTCAATGAGTACACAGTCCAAAACATGGCTTTTTGAAAACTAGTAAGAACCTGAATCAATAAAATATAGTGAAAATAAAGATTTAAAAGGAAGAATGCAACATACCTCCTCTGATCAGGAGAAAAAAGTACAAGATACAGCAGTCACCCAAAACTGCAATCAGCAGAAAATAAATGGCTAAAAACCTGCTAATTGTCTCACCTTCAGAATACTGAAATTTACCGTTCCGCAGGGCTTTAAGGGAGTTTTTTTGAAAACATACAAGCCTCATCTAAGTAGGTGCTGTCCTTTTGGTTCCTCCAGTTTTTGACGTCTAATATTAGAAAAACCATACTTACTGACCCTGTTGCTATGCTCTAAAACTCTAAGGAAAAAGGCATTAGAATGACCTTAGTTTTGATATTCAAAAGAAGACTGCCCTGAAGTCTGAGTTTTTGAGATTTGCTAGAAGATGCTGTGAGCTCGCAGCTACATCATAGGAGTTTCTGCACAGGATCAAATGCAAGGAACTGATAGAATGGGATAAAACAACTCTCAATATACTGCATTTAAACATTATGGAGTACACATACAGCTGCTGAAAACAGAAACTTGAAAGAGTAGAATTTTTAATTCCACTTATACAGGAAAGTCCATTCGAAGAGTTGCAAATACCTCCAACAAAAACATTTTGTGCTCCTTTTAGATTTTATTTTGCCAGAAAAAAAAGAAAGGGAAGGAAAAAGCATGTTTAAATGAATTACCTCATTCTAACAGCCAGAGACATAACTTCCCTTAAAACCATTCTAAAATCTCAAATGTTGAATACAAAACAAATAAAACCCAGAAAATTCCTATCACACACAGCACCAAGAGTAAGGCCTTGAATATCTGAGATTATGTCAGACTTTTCTATCTATTCTAATATGCAAGTACATTTGAGAACACAAACCTTTGACTGATTTATCAGTTCTGACCAAAATCAAATAAGGAATAAAATAGAGATCAAGGAACGCAGTGACATTAAGTGAGAAGAAAAACTAGGACGAAAGCTGGTGAATTAAAAAAAAAAAGAAAAAAAAAAAATCAACCTTACAAACTAATGTGTGCACACTAAAGGCTGTAATTTTACTTCAGAGGCAACTAAAATTCAATAAATGTTTATCTGGAACTCACTTGTCAGCAAACTTTACCATGACTAAAAAATTTTACCGTTTTACCATAACTGAAATGCAAGTTGTTGAACAGTTAGAAGTACACTGATGTCAAACTAAAAATCTCACATTACAAACAAGTATGTCTTTACGCGCACTCTTCTAGAGCTTTAGAAAGATATCCAATTGCTGCAAAAGAATTGAAAGTGTAAGTTCCAGAAACATGTGATAGTGTTTGGGTTAAACTTAAGCCTCTTGGAGCTGCGATGTTTTGAATTTAGTACAACTGGAAAACATTCCCATAATCTTCTTCAAGACGAGCTTTTGGGGTGCTTTTTCCTTTTAAACTCATCTGAAGCTTAATAGAGATTCTATTTTTTTATTATTTAAGTTAAAGGGAGGGGATATTTCCATTTTTTTAAATTAGAAATTTGGGTGATTTTATACATATATATATACACATATATACATATAAAACTTCTGAAAAAGAGATATGGAGAATACATACTATAGGTCAGTGTTTCAACAAGCTTTGATACATCCCTGAAGCTTAACGCTTGGGAGGTCAATGCACACCAGGTCCTGGGAGAACTAAACATATCACTTCCTCCCAGCTGGCCTTTAAGATTTCAGGAAAGCAGAGCTCCAAACCTCTCCAGTCATAAACACCATGCCAGTATAAAATACAATAGAGTTATAATGTCCAAATATACATTTAGATAAACTAGTCTAGTGTGAAGCTCTATTTTCAGGCTTCGCCATGTTTCCAGATTAATGCCTTTAGGTTTTAATTGTAACAAAATCAATAAAGTTCATATATACATTTTAGCAAAGTTTAGCACAGCGTTTGACCTATGCTTACATGAGGTCACTTCACCTGGCAGAGAACTAGAGAAGCGAAGTTAAGATTTTTCAGGAAATATAAGAGGTAGTAATGCTCTCATCTTATTCAACATAATAAGCGAATCTACCAAAAGAACTAACTTTCCTCAGAATTAGTGCCAGCAGAGATAGCTTATCCCCTTCAACATTTCTGTTTTAGAAAAGAAAAAAAAGAATTATCTTAAAAAACACTTTCAGTCTTTCCAGCATATCTGCTCATATATAAACTTCTGGGGAATACAGCAAGTTGTCAATGCTGCACTACACATAGCCATAAATGCAGAACAAAAACATATTTGTAGAAATACCAAAAGTAAGAAGATGCAAAACAACCTCACAGCTTTCCAGTCAGCATTACCAGAGACACAGCCACTACACACTAACAGAGCAACACCATTTCAAAGATCTGAAACATAGTGTCAAATAATTCACCAGGCATATTTAACAGTCAAAAGGGATGTTTAGAACAGAGACCCCTTTCTCTCCCCCAAGTACTCCACCAGGGCTGATCATTCCTTGCATTATTTCATTACTAACTTTTACCAAAGCAGGAATTTTGTTTGTTTGTTAAGACACACCTAAGGTTCCCCAGCATTACTGATTCTGCTTATACCAGACTCCAAATAATTTGAACAAACAAATCAAAGTAACAACTCACCATATCAAGATGAAGAAAACCAAACTCTTCCCCCTTCTTCCCCCACCCCAAACCCATCTTGTAACTAGCCCCAAGCCACATCCTTCTCCTGCTTCTTCATAAGCAACTCACTCTGTCCTTCTCCCTCTACACACTGCATTAGAATCTGTCTGTTAAGTCAAGTAAAGTATCATCAAAAGTCCACGTTAATAACTGATCCTAACTCTTCTCCAGTACTGTGGAGCAACTGGCAAAGGAGGAAGAGTTATATGTCATCTTTTCAATCAGGATCTGTCAATAAAGGGGAACTAAAACTATAAAACCAGTTCCTGGCCCCTCACCACTCCTAAACAAAGCCCCAAGAAGGAAAATGAGTTGACTCCAGTTGCTCAACTCTTTCATTTGTTTTCCCCTACATTCAGTTCCAGCTCCAAACAGCTACCTGCTTTTCTGCTGGGTGGAAAGGCCTTTAGTTACCACAATCTGGCTAAGATGTTCAAAATCACCTTCTTTTCACCTGAAAGGCAAGATGCCAGAGTCAATATGTTTCTGTGTTCAATTTTTACTTAAGGACTAAAGTAAACTGAAAAGGGATGGTTGTGCAGTTTCTTGCATTATGTTTTACCATATTTTATAGTGGGTGAGTAATTTCATAACTAATGAAACACTCGAACATCTTCTCTTGATCAGTCATTTTAATGGATTTGTTTATTGAGGACAATATAAAATTTATACATTCTTGCTTTTCTCTCTCTCAAAGTTCTCAAAAGCACTTCCCAGCAATCCACAGAATCAGCAAAGGAGCGAAGTCATCCAAATATCTGGAGTAGGTTTCCTAGCAAAAATTACACCTCAGTGATGTTTCATTTTGGATGACTGCTCTACAAGAGTCATCCTAGCACTTCCCAGACTCAATAGCACTAACTATGAAAGTAATTTTAACCATCTAACTTTATTTCAACCTTTCTCTACAGCTGTGGAGGTCTTGGGGTTTTTGGGGAAGGCATCTGGACTTGCCAGAGCACAAAAACTAGACTGGCCCAGTTCACTTCTGATTTAGAGCTCCTATAATCATGCAAAGCTTGGGCTTCAGTCCTATTAAAAAGTACTTTTAAAAATAATTTTGATGTACACAGCTTCATAAAATGGATGGTTCGATATGCAGTAAGAACTCAGTCTAACCTCTCCTAAACAATGTATTGTACTTTATAACATCATGTACAATCCATGCAATTCTTACATAGAACACAAAGGATATCACTATCAGACAATCAAGTGTTCAACCTGTTTCTTCCCTCACAGACTGCTGAATTATTGTTCAGTTACCTTCAATTTGGCTAGAACCAGGACAGTCAATTACTCCTCATTTGTAATCACAGAAATTATTCAAATTTGAAATATGCCTCTTACCTCATTTCCACACTACTTTCTCTAAACCAGCCCATTTCTTAACCAACCAAGAATCATGAATTATTGTGAATACCACACTACCCATACTAAATTCAATGCTTAATCCATCTCTCTCTCAAAGGTCAGTAAGGACATATGAGTTGAGTTTGCCTGAAGGACTACAGATCTGACTATGTCAAGTAGCTGAACCCGGAGAAAAAAGCCTGAGGGGGGATGTGGTGCCTCACCAGTATGTCTAAGCACCTGAAGGAAAGGTACACAGAGCCAGCTATTTTCAGCAGTGCCCAATGACAGGACCCGAGCCAAAGGGCTGAAACACAGGAGGCTCCCTGGGAACAACAGGGAACGCTTTTGTGTCCTGAGGGCAAGCAAGCACCGGCACAGCACAGGTTGCCCAGTGAGGTGGCAGAGTCTCCACTGGAGATATTCAAAACACATTCAGACACAGTCCTGGGTGATCTGCTGTAATGGCCCTGCACGAGCAAAAAGATACTAGAACACCTCCAGAAGTCCATGTCAGCCGAGGGCAGCCCATGATGAAGTCAAGTAAAAAAGGCAAGAAAGTCCTTTAACAGAAAAGTTGTTATCAAAAACACCCCACAAGCTTCATTAGAGACAATTTTTAAGCTCTAGCATTTATGCTCCAACACTAATATAAAGAAAATCAAGGGAATCATCAATTAAATCAGAAGTAGGCTAAAACTCCTTGGGACAAAATCCAGAAACATACACTACTACATCAACAAGTAAAATGGTAAACAACAAAAAGTAGAGTACAGGTGTGAAGTTGAAATGAGTTTTATACTTGCAGTCATAACAGAGAACTATTCAAAGAAGGTAACAAGCGACTTCTTCTAAGATGCAAAGAAGAGTTCCTGGGCATTGCTGCTAATCTGGACATCACAAAACAGCAAAGAAACCTAACACGTTGAAGACATGTATGAGAAAATGTTTTCTCAAACACTAAGGAAAAAACAAACACTTTTACATACTCTTTAACTTAATTTCACCAACCTCTTAAGTCTATTCCAATCTTCCTCTAAAATGAATTTCAGACAGCTAACCCTTGGCAATTGCACTATGTTCAAAACATTCAGAAATTCATTCAGTGGCTAATAAAAGAAAGTGAAGCACAAAGCCAGGAACTGCAGTACTGTTCCCCCTCATCAGACTTAGTCACCCGAAGTTAACATCCCTAACTTAGGTCTCTCTTATGTCAGATTCAAAAATGGATCACAAGTCAGTGATCTCCGTGTGACTGAAAGCTGAAATAAAAGCAGACACCCACCCCTTGGGGCACAATCCATCAAATGCATGGACCAGATTTTCTTGCATACAATATACTATGTACAGCCCAACAGCAGTGCAAGGTTTGGCACCAAGATTCCTCTCAGATTCCTGTTGCTGACACTGTGTGTAAGACAACATAAGATTTTGAAAATCAAAGAGCAGAAAAAAAAAAAATCAGCACTAGCTTTCAAATATGGAAAAAAGTAGATAATGAAACAGTACAAAGCCAAGCGTTGAGGACAAAACAGCCATGATTCAGTTAACATTTAAAAACAAACTGGAACAGGAAGCAAAAAGGTTTCTGAAGCCATATGCTTCATTCCATACTACTATACATCCATCACCCTCAAACCACTAAACAAAACAAACTGAGTAGAAACAATACTGTGTTTTCCTTGCTCAAAAGTAATCTCAATATGGTCCCTAAAGTATCATCCTACTTCCAGAAACACTACTTTAGTCACAAGAAATACAAATGAAACGTTCTATATTAAACCAATGCCAGATGCAATAAAACTTCACAAAGAATTCCTCTCTCTACAGCTAATCATTAAAAATGTTTAGGAACATGGTCATAACTAGTGAATTGAAATCCTACACCTTCAACCACAGGGCCACCTAACAGACTGAGGTAAGCATTTCCCCCCCACCATCAAAACAGTTTTAAAAAGTGCAACCTGATGATTCAAATCTGGAGGTTAACAAAGTATTTGTGTTTTCTTCATTTAATTGTAGATTCACATACTGAATGATTCTACAACACAAATTCCATTGAACCTGCATCTTCTACAGCAGTAAACTGTATTTCCTGTATGATATAGCAGAAAAACAAAACCAAAAAGTTCACCATAGGAATATAACTTCAGGCAAACCTTAAGTCTCAAGAAAGATGAAAGCTCTCTCAACATAGGAAACACTTCATTGTTTTTAACGAAAAATGCTACACTCAGCCAGGTAAAGGACTCCTCCAAGCTCATCTGTTGGGAGACTGATTTAAGAGCCTGGGGAGAGAGGGGAAAAAAACCTGACAATTTTACCTTCAAAAGACGCCACAATACTGTGCAGGTTCCACAAAGATAGCTGGACAAAAAAAAAAATAGAATTTCAATAGCACTGAGAATAGAAATAACCCCATCCAAGCGAGCTGCATAAAGTTGTAAACGTAACCTATTTTACAGGTTTTACAATCTAAAGAGAACATAAGTAAAACAATATGCTCAACAAAATATTTATGATGTAGTAAAAGCAGGCTGAGCAAGCCATGAGATCTTAGCCATCAGACCATACCACCTCTTAACTGCCTGTCTTTAGTCGCTATTTACTCCCTGAAGAATTGAGAACTAATAGGGAGAGAAGGGCTGAGGGTACCACACCTGTGAAAGGAACAGCCTTGCAGGAGCCCCAGGCAGATGGAGAGTTCCAACAGACTCCCAGTGCAGATGGCCAAAATCAAAGAGTGTGGACTTTCATGTTAGAGCAAAACAGACAATCCCTTTGTACAGTTTTTTGTAAAATATGAACCTGAAGTAATTGCAAAGGAGGCATTTCACAACCTTTCATGCCAGCTCTCACTTTAATGAATGTAACCTGTTTAGGGAAGTTATATGAAAAACAGTGCAACTCCAAACTAGGTGTTCTCTGAAAATCACAGAGGACTCAATGGGCTACAAGTAAAAAGACCATATCAGAAATAAATCTAAAATTCACCAAAAGCTTTAGCAGAATAACAACAGTGCAGTGGGTAACAAACATATTTCCTCTAGCACTTTCCATTCAACAATTCTGAAGTCTAAAAATACAATACAGTTTCTCTAATCTGTATTTTACAAAGGGGACAAGTCACTTGGCTTCTCTTTCAGCAAAGTCATACAAGGCTGTTGCAAAGCACTGAACATGGGTCTTCAGAGTCCTGCCCATGTGCTTCAACAAATAAGAAACAAAGATGAATACAAAGATTCACAACAGATCCAAAGTTTTACTTCTAGTCTTTCATAAAGTACCAATTCTAAGTACAGGTACTAAATGTGACTGAAACTGCTAGTAAACATTACTACTAATAGTAAGACTCTCGGTGCTGATTATTAATGAAGCATTAACAGTATATGACACATACACATTTCAAGCACTGTTCATCAGCATGTTACTCTGTTATGATCAATATCAATAGGACAACACCAGCAACAAACAGAGCACACCAAAAAATGGCACTTCATAAGAAAATCATCACCTAAAATAAAAGTTTGTGGAAGAAATGTAGAGCATCAACAATCTACTTCTAGGTTCTAAAACTACAGCTTCCAAAAAAATGGAAGAGCCAAACAAGCAAACAAACAAACAAACAAAAAAGCTTAAAATAACAGCTTCTGGTAACAGACAAGATTATTTTGTTGGTTTTTCCCCTATCTTCTGTAGATTTTAGTGGCAAGTCTGTTGCTTCCACATCCCCTCAATGATTAAATAACCCTTTTGCAAGTCATGGTACCAGGAGCTTTATGGAGGATGGGCCAAAACAACAGAAACAGTCAAAATTTCAGAAATGTCACTTTTTTTTATAGAGACAGTTTGCAAAATCAACACACTGATAAAACTGCAACTAGAACAAAGTAGAACAAAGCTTGTCCAATTCCCACTCCTCCCCACCTCCAAGATTACCAAGATTATTGAGGTTATAAACACAGAAGCCAGCACATTTTCAGGAGTCACATTATTAATTCTGCAAAGTGATTTAGCCTTGCTTGCTTTCAAGTTACTCAGTGTAAGGTTAAAAATAAATTCTTTAAACAAGTTAGGTCAAACCACCACAGAGCGATTGGGTCCAGGTATAAATTCTGAGTCAGCCAGGTAGGAATCCAAACCCAGATTCCATTAGAGAACGTGATACAAACAAGGGATTTGCTAAAAGGACCTGGTAAATATTAAAGAAGTAAAAACCAGGAGGCTGAGTTGCTGTCATTTTTTGTGAAGAGCTCTGTTTCAATGGCAAGCACTGCTCCCCCTCCCTTCCCTCACATCCAGCTCCAATTTCTCTACTTGGAAAAAAACAGCTGCTCTCAGGCCAGGCCAGCCCCTTCATTCCCCTTCCACAGCTTTCCTTCACACAGCTCCATAGCAAACCCTGAGTTTCTGCTCCACAAGACATTCCGTTCCTCTGAACACACCAAGGGTGATCTGCACATCCACGCTCCTGTGCTAACACACTTACAAGAGAAAAGCAAACCAGTCCACCCTGCTCCCAGGTGGCACCCAACAGCAGTGCAGACATTCTAGCACAAGCTTTTAAACCCATTCCACATCAGAGAATTCAGACTCTTGCCATTAGACTCAAATATCCACCAGGTCCTTCCTATATCCAGCTTCTTGTACAGGAATGCCTACTGGTTCACTTCCCTGTCGCAATTTTCTTCAAAAACCGAAGAAAACACAGAAGAGCTTTTTTGTTGTTGTTTTTAAAGGCAACATAAGTCAGACCAATAGCGAAGCCCTGCCGAGACACCCAGTTCCAAGCAACCACGTACAGCCGATGGCAAGGAAGGACTAAGGTGGAGAAGGTCAACAGAGGAAACGGTTCATTCATTTCATGTCCTCAAATAACCCACTTGAGATGTTATTGTCTGTAGCTGTGACCCCCCACCACCAGCGAGGGAATACCCGGGAAGGGGATGAGCAACAACATGGAAGTAAAGCCCTGCGTAAGTCACAGATCGATACTTCATCATCCACTTGTTCGCTTCTCGAGCTGCCTGCCACCTGCCCTCCGGCCTGACTCCTGCCGCCAACCCCACTCTTCATTTAAGGGGTCTAGCTGGTCCCGCTTTCCTCACATCCCCCCGAGCACCAACATGACCGAGAGAAACACTCGTTGTAGGAGACGAGCACCTCCAAGATGAGATGAGAACCCCTCCTCGAAGGTGGAGCCCCTCCCGCGGATGTCAGCGGTGCAGAGAGAACCCACCTCTCCCGGCGCCAAGCGGGCCCCCCCTCCCCAGCCAGGTGGGCGCTGCCCGCGCCCGCGGCCCTGCTGAGCGGGAGAGGAGGGGGGCGGAGTGGGGGGACGGCGATCTAGGCCAGGGCGAAGCTTCCCCGGGGCGGCCGCCACGGAAAGTAGGGCAAAGCCGCGTCCCCCCGTAACCCGTCGGCGGGCGGCCCGGGGCTGGGCGGCCCGGGTGGACACCGACCGACCCGACTGAGGCACCGCCGGCCGGACAAAGCGGGGCCGGGCCCGCGGGGCCTCGGGGGCGGCTATGGGGAGAGTGGCCGCGCGCGGGGACGGTTGGCCGGGGGCGGGG
>JAODKT010001744.1:7361180-7395912 GCA_027576195.1 Cossypha heuglini
GGCGGCAGCGCCCGCGACCGTCACGTGACCTCCCCTTCCTCCTCCTCCTCCACACGCGCGCGCGGGGTCGTGTTCCCCTCCCCACGTGACGCGACGTGACGCGGTCGCGCGCAGTCCCGCCTCGTGCCCCTCACGCACCTCCAGCGCGCGCCCATCCACCGGCGCCTTCTTCCGCCTCTGCCTCCCGCCCCCCTCCCGGTGACCACGTGAGCAGCGCGCGGGGGGGGAAAGCCAGCCCCTTCCTTTCACCTTCACGTGACCGGGGCCCCGCCTCTTCCTCGGCGCGCGCGGGGCGGGAGGAAGGGGCGGGAGCGGCAGAGCCTCCCCACGGGCGCGTGAGCGCCGCCCTGAGGGACCCCTACCTTGGCGGCAGGACGATCCTCTGAGGGACCTCGGTAAAGGACGCCCAGAGGTTCCCCCTGGACGAGCCCACGAGTGATCTTATGAGAAACCCTCTGAGAAACCTCATGAGAGCCCATGAGAGAATTCCTCTGAGGAACCCTCTCGGGAACCGCGTGAGGGACACGGTGTGAGGGACACGCTGAGAAGCCCCCGTGAGGGATACCATGAGAGGGCCCCGTGAGGGGGCCTCGAGAGAGACCCCAGTGGCTTAGGAACAGGGCATTTTGGAACCAATTCTGCGCTTACATTAATGTAAACGTCACCTCCTCTTGGTAGGCTGGACACAGAGAGACATCCTGTTGACACTGGAGAAATCTAGGACAAAAGATAGCTGCACTACAGGAGAAGAAGGTCAAGTAAAGTATGCTGGGGATTAATGGCGGCAGGGAGGGGTTGGCACAGCAGAAGTGTGCTAGAGAGCTTGGTGCAGCGTCTGGCAGCCTAAAACCACCATGACAGGACAGATGGCAAGAAAGGATAGTCAATAATGCTTGACACCCTGTGATTAGGAGTTTTGGAATGTGAGTCAGGAGAGGAGAAAAAACAAAAATGTTTCTTCCATTTATGCTTTTTCCTGCTGTGCATATTTCTGTTGTGTGTAGCACCTCTAGTTGCCCAAAATGCAGTGGTCCTTACCTTTTGGGTATCATTGCAAGGCCTGGCATGTTGAAGCCAGGCTTACTTACCTTGTGTGGAAGTTGGTCCCTGCTTGGTGCTGAGCAGGATGGGCTAGTGAAGGTGATGTTCAGACTGTTCAGCCCCTGGTGCCACCAGTTATAATGTCCCATGGTCCTTGACCTTTGCTGTGGTCTGATACTCTTTACTGCTGTTTGCTCATCCTCTGTCTCTTGAGCACATATTCTCCATGTAAGTAGAAAGGGCATGAAATCTGATTTTACTCTAAGCAGTATCTGAAAATTAGTCAGTGTTTTCCATGCTTCTGCCTTCTTTGCATAGAGTAGATAGATTTAACCAGTCTGCATCCTTGACACTTACAGCATTGATGGGCAGGAGCTACAACAGATCCTACTGCTGACATGCTCCAAGATCTCCCTTATCCCATTTTTTCTTAGTAAAATAGAGGGTCTTTTGAACGAAATTGAATTTTAGACCAAAGAGTGCACAAGTATTGTTGATTTTCTTGATGCAGCTGTTGATATTCTGTTTTATTACTATTGCAGGGGAACAATTAAGTACAGCTGTAAATAAAGTTTCGCAAGCTTTGTGACAAATACGTCTGCAGCTCCATAATCTGTGTGGATTTAATCAGTATTATTAGCATTCTTCCATCATGACTTGGCAATCCTTTAATAATCAAGATGGAAATTTGGTGTGCAGCACAAAACAACAGAGGCTGAGAGCTCTTGGGATGCTGTTGTCAGATGGTGTAGTGCCAGCTGGAATGTGTCTCTGAAAATCACACAGAATGCAGCCCAAGAGCATTTGGAATGGGAGAAAATTAAGCAGGGATACCAGGACCAAAGTGTTGTAGACTCTTTCTGCTGTACATGGAGCAAATATAAATGAGAAAATGGCACTGCCCTGACAAAGCTTCCAGAGGAGAGCTAAAGGAATAAACTGGTGGAAGCTTGGGTACAAAGACCTTCACTTCAAATATTGATCAGGAGGAATTTCTTCACTGAAAGGTAGTGAAGCATTTGAATGAACTGCCCAGGGAGGTGGTAGAAGTGTTCAAGAAACTACTAGATGTGATAATTAGTGCTCTGTTCTAATTGCCGAGTTGCTGATCAGTTACAGAATGGAGTCACTCTCTGGTGTCTTTTCCAACCTAAATGATCCTGTGATTCGGTACATCAGACTTGGAGAGAAGACCCTGCACTAAACTGTGAAGGCTTGACCAGGCCTGTCAGGCAAACTCTACCTACTGCCTGTGTCAGGATTCTTATCTGCTATTACAATGATTTGCAACCTCTTCAGTTTTTCAGACAGTAAATAACAGTCTGGTGCAGGTGCAAATCCAGATATGCTAGTTCAGCTTACTGCAGGATTGTTTTTCTCAGTCACTTTCTGCAGATTTCTGAAACAGGCTGCAGTTCACACACCACTGGCAGGACTCCACTGTTCTGGTGCTTGGCATTCTCCTTGCCTATCACATCTGTGAGTGGGGAAGACTGCTTGTGTTCCCTGTTCCTAGTGCAGGAGTCTGCTCTACTTCTGTGTTGCAGTAGAACCATGTCTTCTTGACTATCTTCCCTGGTGCTAATGCTCTCTCCCACTTTCCACACTACCAACCCTTCCCCCTCAGGCTCACCGGACAATTGGTCTGACTGCGCTGACATTCAGAGCAGTTTGTTGCTATCTATTCTGAAGTTTTTATTTTCTTAGTGCCCTGTTTTTGCCTTTTTTATATCACTTGGTCTAACAGAATACTGCTGTTTGCTGAAAACTGATCTCACAGCCCTGACCATGATGACACCTCTTCAACAGCACTGCCTTTTTCCAAAATATATTGCACTAGCCTCAGAGAGTCAACATAATCCAGGTACATAAGCTCTGCAAGAGGCTCAATATAAAGAAACCAGTCTTGACTTTCAGCTTTGAGCTGAGTTTGCAGGGAATCTGTGCAGAAGCCCAGAAGATAATGGGGCTAATCTCAAATACTGATAGCCTGGTGGCTGTGGAGCCAACCAAGGATTGTTGGTACTAGCCGCCAAGGATTGTTAGCAATAACACACTGGGAGAACGAAAAGAATGTGGCTGCAGAAGGGGCCACATGGAGATAGAGCAGCATATTTCTGGGATGAACATCTTTATTGTGGCTTCCGGAGATAAGCCAAACACAACAGAGTTGTAGGAATGAGGTCAAGAAGCAAGCAGGGGCTGTAGGAGGATATGGAAACCACCAAATACCCTGAAGCCTCCAACCCATTTCCACAGTAACTAAATTACACAGAAAGGGAGAAATTTTCCTCCAGTGCAGGGAAACTCATCTATAAAAAGGTACCCCCACGAAGGCCAGGTGTGTGTGTGTATCCCAGGACCCTGCACACCCCATCAGCTGCATCAGCGATGGAGCCAGCACTGCTGATCTCTTTCTCTCTTTGTCCTTTCCCTTCTCCTCTTTAATACTCTTTTTCTTCTCTTTTTCTCTCTTCCCTTTGACCTCCCACCTTGATCCTAAATCCATTGCTTATAGGAGGTCAGAGACTAACATAACAGTTTCCATGCAGAGTATGTAATTTACTAATAGAACTTTTTAAGATTTTGGGGGCCCTCTGACTTTTGCTGTTTCTTTTGTCCATGAGCATCTGCGAATTTTAGGTGCTCCCTTCTCCTGAAGGGTGGGATGCCACAACATGATATTTTCCCTAAGTATAGTGGAACAATTGAAAATTTTGGTGGCAAATCTTTGGGCATACCTGGAGTTGCTGCTGCATTTAGATGCAGGGTAAAACTTGTGGGGATACTGCCAAGAAATGGGATCTAATGTGTTAGATTGTGCTGTTAGGTCTGCAAAAGTAGAGCTTTCGAAACAATTGTACTTGAAAGGGGTGCCATTTACATTATGGAAACAAGCCCTTCTGCTAGAGATACCATTCACAATGCTGAAGACAGGAAGTATAATGATGTCATTGCATTCAGCCTTCATAAAGCCCAGGCCGTTAAAATTCCTAACATCCATGGGCTGCATTAGTCCATCATGTCTAAGCATCATGGTGGAATTTGGGCTGCTTGATAATTCTTTAAGAGTCAATATGTGCCTTGAGATGACCCTCTTCTCCAGGTGGTCCCTGAAGACCTTGGTCCAAGTTTTCTTACCTTGTAGTTTGACTGTATGAAAAAGGTGATGCATTTTCATGTGACCAGAATCTGAAATTGTTCTGCACAACCCCTTAACCCTACTGTTATTTTCCATACTTTCAACCTTTTCCAGAAAACATTTTATCTGAATTTGTATTTATTTCCAGATTGTTGAGACAGTTCCACACATCTGAGCCTGATACTGGTCCTGCAGAACCTTGCTTAAACACCTATTTGGGAAGGATGCTGTCAGGGGTTAACCTGTGTAGTGCATGCTCTTCTAATGGTGAGTGCTGAGTTTGTTCTGTCATATTCCCTGATTTCATTTTCTGATGTGCCTACCCACTGTTACCTCTACCAGCCAAACTGTTTCTGAGAATTAAACAGGCTGTAGTTAAACAGACTTGTTTTCCATACAACACTTGTTGTTTGGCATTAGCTGTGTATCTAGCCTTGAATTATCTATTTAGTTCCTTTATCAGTTTTCCATTATTTTGTCTGTGACATCAGAGAAAGTAGTCTGCAGATGCCTGGTCACTTTGTCCCCTGCTCTAACAATGTCATGCTTTCTGCCTCTTAAAATTCCCCAAGATTAAATCATCTCCAAGAAGCCAGAAGTTTCCTTGGCCAGCTCTTAAAGAACTTGGTGGGGCAGAACTGCAGTAGATGGTCTTTGAAGGTCTTTTAAATATCCTTGCACAGTGTTGCACACTGCCTCTTGCAGCACTTACAGACCATCTGCTTTATCAGCTGGATTTTAACAAGCCTAGTGGAATCCCAACCCTCCCTTATTCCAGGTAATATAAAGGTTCCTGTAATGAATGGTAACAAACTAATAGTGTTGTACAGTGGAAGCTGGATTTGCACCATTTGCTGTTTTACCCCAAACTTCATCTTAGGATAAATTACAAGCATTTTTATCCAGTGATACATTTTAGGAGAATGTTTTGAATAGTGTGTCCAAGGATATTTGCCAACTCTGGTTAAATGTCAGCCATCTGTTTTCAGTTTTAAGATGGCTGTTTGTAGAAGCAGCAATTGGCAATGGCAAGAACAAAGCAGCGAGCGTGGGAGATCCCAGGGAACTGCAGGCTGATGAGCCTCCACCCAGCCCTGCCAAGATGATAGTTCTGAAAGCATCAAACACTGAGGACAAGAAGTTGACTGTCAGTTTGGATTTACACTGGGGAAGTCATGTCGGGCTGACCTGGTCACCCTCTGCAATGAAACAACTACCTTGATAAATGAGGGGAGAGGAGAGGGATGTTGCTCAGTTTGAGCAAAGCTTTCAGTGGTGTTTGGTAAAATATTATAGACAAACTGGTAGACTAGCTTTTGGGACAATGAGTCAGACTGGGAACTGCAGAGCTGCTGAGATAAGAGGTTGTGATGACTGGCACAAAGTCTTGTCGCTGGTTTTGTGACCTAGGTCCCAGGACCAATACACATTCAAGTTCCAGATGTTTCCCTTCTCTTCAAGCAACAAGCTGAGCAGCCTAGAGCACAGGACTAAAAGCTTTCTGCAAAACCAAATAAACTCCAAGTGCAACAGCAACAGCCTACAAGATAACAGAGACAGTAGGATTTTTTTTGAGTCAAAGCCTATTTATACTGGTAAAAAGCTGAAGTTGGCTTTCTGCGATTAACAGGAAAAATGCTCCTATAAATACACATGGCAAGTCATCAAGACTCCTAGAATTTATTTCAAGGAAGGAAAAAAGTCTACATGAAGTGGTTTTATCAGGTGACAAGATCATAAGCTGTTATAGCTTAATAGTGTTCTCCTGTCATCCTCGCTGGCTGGCTGCAGTGTGGTGTCCAGCAGCCCTCAGCAGCAGTACACAGGCTGCCACCATAGCACATGAGGAAGTGAATCCTGTTGTCATAGTACTGACCAACCTTTCCTCACCCTTTTGGCTCCAAAGCCTTTCTCAGGACTCAGATACATGGAGAAATTGGCCAAAATTGCTCCCTAGGTGAATACTTGCCTAGAACACTGCCATTATTTGGGGTGGAGTTTTATAGCAATAGTGTCACTCTCTCTCTCTCCAAAGATAACCTTTAATCACATTTTTCCCGGTTGTCTAGAATTTGTAAAATTTCTGTTTTATAGCTGAGTCTGTGTGCTTCACATTCAGCATGCATCAGGCACTGCCGTGGGTTTGTAGTGAGAGAGGCAACCCCCAGGACAGGAAAACTTTTGACAACACAGGGGAAAAAAACCCACAGACACTGATTATAGGGGTTAGAAATCTTTCTGCTGACAATTCAGCATCCCTGGAACACGACTCTCACTCTGTTTATGTCTTTGGCACAAATAGTTCAAGCGATGTCTAGCTGACCTTTTGATTGCAGCTCTGCACTTGAGGCCTGTTGCTTCTCTCTCACCTCTCACAGTACACTTCAGTGAAGAGGAAAGAGTAAGACCCTCTGTGCAGGGCAGTATTTTGGGGCAGCTGGCCACGTGGTCCCTTGAGCCTTGTAGGGGGCTGAAGCCCTCCTGACATTTGTTCTTCCAGAGGAGGCTTGAGAGGGACTGAGGAAGTTGGGAGACAAAGCACAGAGATTCTTGTTTTCTAATACACTATGAACTTTCTCACTTTCAGTCTCTTAAAAATGGACCACCTCTTGCCCAAAAAAACATTTCAAGCTCCATGTCCATGCTCTATGGCATCTCTTTATTTATTAATTCATTTACTGGACCTTGAAAGCACCCTGTATTTGAAAGACTATCCTGATCTTTCATTCAGAAACAGATAAGATGAATACAGCTATGGCTAGGAAAAACAAACATAACGTTGTGAAATTATTCCGAGTCCTGTCCTGGTTTGGCTTCCTCCTTGAGCAACAGCAGTGTCACCATCTGGCAAGAGCTGAGGCCCCAAGTCACAGATATCAGAAACAAAATAGACCCAAGAAGGGAAGTGATGACAGCCAAGGAAACCTGCAGCAGCTGGGCTGGAGCTGGAGGCAGGCAGCAGATTGAGTGTTGAAAGGGGTAATGTCGACTGCCACATGTTTGTAGCCTACAGTAAAGGCATAGTTGATAACACCATAGACCAGCTGCAGGCTCCAGGCCAAGGAGTGCAGTAGATCTCATTTTGGTTCCACAGACAGGAATGATGATTGCCATACATGCACATGGCCAAGCAGAGCCAGTGAAAAAGCAGCAAGGGAGCCTAGATTGTTTGGCAGAAGGAGTGAAGACTCTGGCCATGAAACAGTTAAAAATCCCTTCCCCCAGAAATGGTGAGCTGCCTTACATAAGGGAAGAAACTGATTCATCTGCACCGTGAATGGGAAAACAAGTGTGAATGGGACCTACAAGACAGGTGATGGGACAAAATAGATGAATGCTAAAATTAGCTTCTTGGGGACAATTTAGACTTTTTATTGCTGAGATTTAAGCAGGACATGCATGCAAGAGGAGCTCAATGAATACCAACAGCTCTGGAATTTATGAGCTCATTTTTGGTCCTGTAAGTCAGCTGACAGGCCCCACACTATCTGAATGCTGTAATCAATGGAGCATCTGAGACAGGTGGGGAGTTGGTAACCCTGGTTGCAAGACCCCCCTCTAACTCATCATTTTCTGTATGTCTCCAGGGCCAGGGGCTTTGGTTTTCCTTTGCATCTCTCAAAGTTTGGTTAGAAGGCTCAGTGGAATAACAGTGTTAGTGTTCCTATGTCTTTTTAAATTCTGCCCTTCCAGCATTCATAAGCATCAGTAATGTCTACAGGGAACAGAGATGGTGCAGCTGGAGACGTGGTCTCCCACCTAGCTTAAAAGCCTTTACTTACAAAGCTTCAGTCTATCCATGATCACGGAAACTAGCTTCTCAGGATGAGGACAAAGGTGAAGACGGAGGCAGAAGCTGATTTTAGGCAGGATTTTAACCTCCAGCATGAAACTTAGTCCTTAGTCATGCCTTGTCTGAAAAAATAACTTTCCCACTTATAGGCAGTGAAATAGGACAGCTGTGTGAAGGCCTCTCCTGTGCAGTGAAAATATTTGGGATGTAAGATCTCCCTAAAACCTGTAGTCCTATACCTGACTGTCCAGCTACATTTACCTGTGCTGTTCAACACTTCTAAGAGGTAGATCTTTCTTAGAAAAATTTAAAAAGTGGTTGAGAGGAAACTCTTGCCTCTGAGCAAAGGAGGTATCAGATGATGAGAACAGGAAGGAGATTCTTTGAAGCCTAACAGTCCCAACTCTGCCAATAGGAAATGTCCTATGGAAGTAATGAGTATTACTACAGCTGTACAGAGAACTAGGACTGATGTTTAAGCCATGAAAAAACAAAAATAAGCTGAGATTCTGCTCTCAGGTTATCAATCCACTCACTGGTAAAAAAAAAAGAACACTTCACTTTGTTTTCATTGAATCAGTCATGTCCACACAGAGGCTGGACTGTTGTGGTAAGAAACCCAACTTGCTTTTAAACTGCCCTGGATTTACTTGCAATGGGATATTAGCAAATAAGGGAAAATACCAGCCAAGCCAACACACTATACAAATACATTTTATTTAGAGATACCCATAGTAAGATGCACAAATACTTTTTGTTCACCAGTTTTTAGATCACACAACTTCAAGTAGTGGAATAAAAACAAACTGCAGTTAATTACCATTATCTATGTAACAGGGCAGTAGTAAAAGATTCATTTGTCAGACTACAGCATGGTTAACGATACTCAGATGAGAATGTACAGGTCTAGGTATTTAAAAAGTGTATGGGGCAATGCCACATACACTAACATGCTTCTTCGAAGGGCAACATCTTTCTGGCATGTGAACACAGTAACTCGGTTAATGCAAGAGGGAAAATAGGCTCGTAATTTGATCTGGAAATGTATCTACTAAAAGTTGTCCTCCTAACAGCAAATTATTTGTGACTGACACATGGAAACCAATCTGTAAAAATCAGTCACTTGTCCATATAGTCAAGCAACACACACGACCTAAAATTTAAAATTATCTGTTCCAGTCTACGTCTTCACAGCTTTTACACAGTCTTCTTCCAAACAGTCCGGAATACTTAATTGCATTTAACAAGCTGGTGGAAGAGCTGTAATCTGAGCTCCACACTCTTGCATCCACAATGAGTTCTTCCACAAGAGAAATCTCAAGCTTCAATTTAAAAAAAAAAAAAAAAAAAGCATGTTCCACCTGCAAGGACATCAACTGGCTCATGTATTGCTTGGTTTATTTTTAAATTTCCATGTAAATGGAGGGAAACATAGGATGCTGCACTGGTCTGAGAGCATAGCTGCATTGATTTAAAGTTATATTTAAAACACATGGAACCTGGATTCTTTTCTCCAGGTCTCTCTCAAACCAAGGAAATTCATAATGTTCCACTATTCAATGCAGTCCCCGTTTTGTTTTTAAATAGGGATAGGGCTGAATAGTGCTTGGGAAAGACCAGCAAGGACTGTTGTGTGGGTGATTACATACAAGAGAGCAAGAAACACATTAAATCAGTCTTCAGGTAATCCTCCATTGCAAACGAGAGCAACAGAGACTGACTTTGCATTATAGTTGAGAGGCACACTTTGCATTAATGAACAGAAAATCTCAGTTTACATTGCAACTTTCTGTGGCTTAAAGCACCACCTAACTTCTTGTTAAAGGAATTTTAAAAAAAAAGAAACAAAAGGCCTCTTAATTACTATTTTTATACTTAAAATTCATAAGCTGCTCCCTCACCTGTTCTACTCAGAGACTTCTTTCTCCTTGTGTATATGCAGCTACTTTCCTCCTTGTTTGTCTAAGAGATCCTTGTTTCTGTGCACCTTTAGAGTAGACAAATAATTCTGATGCCTCAGGATGGGCCCCTGTACTATGTTCAGGAGTTTAGAAAGTCAGTATGGTTTTGTACATTTGCAGAATAAATACAATAAATATCGGAATAAAAACAAGCAAAAGCCACTGAATTGCAATAACCAGCAGTACGGGAATCAACTCCATGGAACAGGAGTGACTTTGGAGCAAACCTTTTTGGACTGAAAGGGTTATGGCAGTCCAGGAAGATACCAAGAGCTGAGTAAAATGACTAAGGAGACTGTGAGCAAGGTCCAAGTTCAGCAAACCAATGCCTAAGCCAGTGTAGAAGTTTCAAAGTGTAGTGGGGCTCTAACAGGTGCCCCCAGGCTTCGCAGAACTTGGTACCTGAACTAGAACACTATGAGAGAACAGGGAACTTGCTCCAGTCCCAGACAGCAGCGTGACAAGATGTGAGTGAGGCTGGACAAGAGACTAAGACTGGAGACAGAATTTTGAACAAGAGGGACAAAGCCCAGCAGAAGTTACTTATCCAGTTCTTTCTGTAAGAGCCCCAGTATCACACCTGCAATGTGAGAGAAGCCCAGAGCAACCAGCTGAAGCTGTAAATCACATCTGGCCTGTTACACCCCTGCACTGTCAACAGCCAGCCAAGTGGAGGACAATGCAGACAATGCTCTTTCACTCCTTCATCCCTGCACAAAGCATGTGGAGGGGGCTGGTGGCAGCTGTGAAGTTACATTAGTCATAGAGTCACTCATGAAAACAGAGACAAATGCATGGTAACATTGAATGTTAAGGGGAAGACTGAATGACCACTGGGGAAACTGTTTTTTCCTCATGCCATCTTCACATCTCATCTGAAGAGGGATGACCACCAGTTTTGAAAGCTCTGGGAGCAACTAATTTGTAGCGATCTAAGGCATGATGGCAGAAACCCTCAAGGCCTACCCTTCAAACACTCCATTGCCAGCTCACCTTGGAGCATAGCCATTGTCATTCTTGCTGGATAAAGTACATTAGAATAACACTTCTCTTTTGAGCACAGAGTTATTGTTTTGCTCATATCCCTACTCTTTTATAATTCCACCCCCTGAAAAAAATAAATCTCTGGAGGAAGCCTTTAAATGAGATCAAGTCAGCAACTCATTCTCCTGGTATTGCCCTGAATGAAACCTTCAGTCAAGACTTCGAGTAGCAGCTGAAGATGCCAGTTCTCTGGCTAAACCACTAGAGATCAGTTTGACAAATACACTGGGTGAAGGCACAGGGCACCTCCACTTCCTGATTTGCTGATATCCACTGAACAATATGGATGCAAGAGGATTTCAGCTTCTGCAAACTGTGCAGGGGTGGAGTCTCCACCTGCAAGACATGCATCCAGCCATGGAAGCTTATAGTAAAAGCATAGAGTGATCTTGCCACATTGGGCTACAGGTTTTCTTTTTATTATGACTTGATAATTTGCAGAGTAGGTAGATGGCTTTGAACTGATTGTTACAGGTGAACTAAGAAGAAATGGGAGAAAAGGAAGATGCTAAAGATAGAAAACTAAGTTAAATCCATTTGTTCTACTCAGAAAACTATCATAAAGACAGCACCTTACCAAATTTAAAGGAACTCTCAAATTAGCATGAAGGAAAAAGAATTCCACAGTAAGTCTGCACTGTGGTACAGAGAAAACTGATAGCACAGAATACACACAAATCTTAGAGCTCTGTGACCATGTATTAATGTCAATACTCTGATGACTAATCATGCTGATTCTAAATACAAAGGTAACCTCATGTATGAACAGAATACAGTACTGTAATTCACCTAATTATACATAGGCCTGTCCACAGAAGGCCACAGCAAGTGAAGATATGTATGTTCCTGTTTTCATGCTCTTATGAGACATAATGTATCGATTGTACTGTCTGCATAAGAATTAGAAACTCAGCCCAAATTCCAGATGTCAGTTTGAGGTTTGTAAACAAATATATCTTTAGAAAGATATATTATATCTTTATTATATAATGTCTTTTTATAGAAAAAAAACAACAAAGAAAAAAATCTTTTGAGAGAGCAGAAACAATTTGCAAGGTAACAGAACACTGAGCCCCATGTGCAGACAAGCTGGTTTCACATACTATCTGTGATTTTCCACTGTTCCATTTGCAAGCTGGATCAATAACTTGGAACAGGTTTATCTTACAGTTAAAAATGTGCACTGTAATATTTGAAGTGAGCTGTTACTACTTTGTTTGACAGCTTCTATGATAGTTCAGGTTTCAGCATTGTTTCTGATACAGCTCATGACAGAAACAAGCTGAGAAAGCCTCTGTTACATGGGTGGATTTGGAGGAGTTGTTAACAAACATCAGGCCCTGGATTCAGAACAAAAGCCATCAAGTATCAGCAAGTCCTGATTATTTTTTCCCCTCAAGTCTTTGGGTCTTATTAAAAGTATTTGGGGAAAAAAAAACATTAAAAACAGTTCACTGTAGGACATCCTACCTTCAGGCAACAAGTTATGATCACTGCACATTTTAAAACACCTTGTGTATTTGAGCATTTTATGCACCACAGGCAGTGGGGAAGATCCAGCATTTATGTACACATGAACACACAAGCAAGCACTGACAGGTGTCACTGGCAAGACTGATTCCAAGACCAATCAGCACATTGATTTGTCTACACCACATCCTAACACAGATGAAACAAGTTACAAGTAACAAATCTGTTGCAATTTCAACACATACATCTTAGAAAAAGACAATGCATGTACCCAGCCCTAAGACAGTGACAAGTTTGAGATAACTTTATAAAGATCAAGGTACCGGAAGAGGAAGGCACATTAACCTCTGGTTGGTCCATTTCGGTACTATTTGGATGAGTCATAGTGATTTATACCCTGAGACGGTGGGAGGCCTTGAAAATGAAAAGAGACCATGTGAATGGGCAAATAAAAAGTATAAGTTTAATGAGATTGTAAGATTCAGCACCTGAATTTTCCCTTTTAGTAAAGGAATCTAGAAAAGCCATTCCTAAGAAAACACTGTATTGACTAATGAATTTTTTGTCCTGAAGGAAAAGAATCAATTCAAAAGAATTTTAGACTAAAGACATTGCACTGTGTTGCAAGGGGTTTTATACACCCTCTCAGTTTCAGTACAGCAACCACAATTTGTATACAATTAAGTGTTGGTGGCTTTTTGGGTCTAGAAACAGTCAGACAGCCCACATTTTCCCAACTCTGCCAACCCCAGCATGCCATTTTAAACCTGTGTGCACTTTCTTAGACCATACTGCTCCCAGCAGGATACTAGTGGGAAAGGCTGTTAGGATATGGGAAGATTCCTTTCTGCAGGAGCATTCTCTAATTAGCCAAGTACCACATGGTTTTCATGAAAAAACCCAACATCACAAGCAAAAGGATACTTCTTAATTTTATCATTGCAAAATCACACAGAGAATCAGGAATGTCAGAGATACATACTTGATCTCTCAAAGATATTTCTGATTAGGCATTTACATATCCCCTCTAGTTTTTAAATTCTTCAGTCCCAAGAATCCCAAGAGCCATACCAAACACTCTTTGCCTTTTACTGTTTCTCTGGTGTTCCTTGCCCATCCTCAACATACTTATGTACAGGGGCAAAGGAGACCACCTCACAGAAGACGTGGCTGTGTTCTCTTTTACACTCTCCCTTGTCCTGGGATGTCTGCTTCAGAATTTCAAGTAAGTTACACTCAGAAATGCATTTTAAGTTGAGGTCACACCATGGGCTCAGACTGTGGGGTGGCCTGCAGGGCGCACAGGGATTTTCACTTGGCTTTAAGCTAAAAAGTTTGTGCCTGGTAGCTCAGGAGTCCCTGGCTCAGCATGGGCTGGCCAGAGGATCAGCTCCACCTGCATGACACACAGCTCCGCAACAGAGTTCCTTAGGAACAAGCTGTACCCAGTCCAGTAATTCAGTCATAGCAGCAATTGCAAAAGCAGCTAAGTGAGACAGTATCAGACAGCTTGGAAAAGTGCGTTTATTGAAAATAAGGGTAACTGACCACTAAAAACAGACCTCCCACCTGGCTGCTGAAAGATGCTGCTGCTTTCCCTTATGCAGTAACTGACAGCTCATCTGTCCTTGGTTTCTTGCAAACAAAGCAAACAAGGGACCTCGTGAAGTGTCTAGGCAAGTCTGCTTTGTTTCACACCTGCACCAGGTAAGGCACAGCAGTTCAAAAGTGTAATGCCTGTAAACGCCTCTCAGCAAAGCACCACTCAACACAGCTGGATCATAAATGTAATCTCTTAACTTTGCAGCTGCAAGCTATAGACAAAGCAAGTGCTCAGGTGAAGGAGTAAGATGAAATTCCAGAAGAGAATGATCCCCAAGTATCTTAATCCTCTAGTTAAAAAAAGCTGCCAAAGACCTAAAAGGAGGCAGCAAATATAAACCCCTTAATTCAGGAGTTCCTCTCATGAAGAGAGTCACAAGAGTCACCCACAATATGAATGTAACTTTTGTGAACAAAGTCCAGCAAGATCACTGGGCACTCTTGCAATGATATTAAAAATGGATCTGTGAGGAGAATGAACCACTGAGATTAGGAACATAAACCTACTATCAACTATTCTTTGGTAATTTACTCACCTCAAACTAACACCAGCAGCACTGATGAGGGAATCAAACAAATGGACTTGATTCTTTACTGCAATCCCAGAAAGCACCGGAGGAGAGCATTAGCAACTCTCCCTACAAGACTTGACTGTACAAGGGAGAAACCTGGGGGAATTACAGGAATAAGGTGTTTAGTGAAGAGAGTGAACACAACTCTTATTCCTGTGCTCAAGCCAACACTGCAAAGTAGCTTCTGATTCCTCAGGATCCTCCCATGACCTAACATCCAGCTGTACCTGAGGTGTTGCTACACAGTATTTACAAGCTTGGTATTACCAAACCCATAACTGAGTCACTAGTTTGATTACCTGTCATGAATACTGAAAATGTAATCCCAAAATACCCAAATTATCATGGTAGTCTACTGAAAAGATCTGAGCAGTAAAATTAACTGCTTCCTAAACTCACTGGTAGCACAGAAGATGCCACATGACTGAAAAGTCAATAGTCTGAAGGCATGTTATGCTGAAAGTTCTCTCCTTCAAGCAAGATAAACCAGAGTATGTTCCCTGGAACAGACTGCTACTGTGTAATCGTATCAGTCAAACATGTACAAGGGCAACTGCCCAGTTCAGTAGTCTGAGCCAGCCTTCAACTTATACCCAGTTAAAATAAAGCAAATTGAAGGTCTTGAGCACAGGTTGACAAAATGCCAGCAAGCCTGGTCCTGCTCAGCAGAGGTCACCTCTGCAAGGACAATATTGCTACAGCAAATACTGGTATGATTTGGATTGGAAGAGGCAACCTCAAACAAACCAGTTGAGCAGGAAAGACCAAGGGAGGGAAATGTTGAAGAAACAGTGGAAAAGGTAAGATGGTCTGAAACTACGCATGTCATTGGGTCTCAGCAGCGCAGAGCAAGCTGTTCAAGAAGCTACTGAAGTGCAGTCACCAGATTGAGCTCATTCCATTGCACAGGTGTATCTCTTTTGAACAGCAAGGTACCAAATTTGCCTCTCTGCAGAGCCTGGAAGCTCCCTGCTCTGCAGCCATTCCTGCACTTGGATGGGAAACCCACTTATTTCTTACTATGATCCTGAATTTCAGTAGATATCTAACCCAACAGGGCAAGGAAATCAAAGTCAAGAAAAATTCAGTTTTTCTCCTATTACTTATCTTTGGACAATTGGCATATCATTACCTTTCTGTGCCTCAGTTTCTAATAGTGACTGGAACAAAAGTTATGTATGACCAACCACAGAAACATTCTGAAACTTAGTATCTATACCACTATAAGCATTCAAAACCACTGAAACTAGCTAAATCTTATCTAGCCCAAATTGTTTGTGTGCTTGCAGCACTATCTGGTTTGGTTCCTAATTTTTGTGGGGATTTTCATACAGCAACAAAGATGGCCCATACCATGAGAAGTTATTTCTCAAGAAAGCATCCTGAAAGCAGAATACACAAAAGCATGTGAGACTTGAGGAATTTTACATTATTGTCCAGATTCATCTGAGAATTGTGCAGAGCCTTCTATGAAGAAAAAAAGAGGAAAAGGGCACTCACATTACCAGGCTTTAGGAGCACATATTGAGGTACTTGTGAACATCACAGTCAGCAGGAAGGGACAATTTCCAGTGGTGCCTCTTCGGTAACCTAGAGACTGCAGAAAAATCGGCCTCTGTGTTTGAAGGCCATACACACACTCTTTTTTTCTCCTACCATGGCCTAAAATATGCTTCAATTAATAGATCAACATCAGGGCTAGAATTTCCAGACCAGGAGTCTCCCTTTGGCACTGCTGACACTAAATACCCAGGTATTATCTATTGCTTCAGCAGAACTGGAGGACAATCAAGTAGACTAAAGTGTCTAGCTTCTTTAAAAAAATAAAGCTAAAAACTTCAAACCAAACCCAATTAAAAAAAAAAAAACAAACCAAAATAAAGCAGAACATGTTCCTTGTGACAGAATGATCTTACACAGTAGCTGTACAAATACAAGCCCTGCCATTCTTCTCCAAGAATTGGTTTTTTTCATATACTTGCAATTTTCTATGCCCCTAAAATAACCAAAGCAGGTATCCCATGGTATATGATTTTACCTTTTCAAAGAAAAGCCTGTCTAGCCATATACTTAGTACCTTGAACTAATACAGTTTAAGCAGCCAGGCCACAGTGGGAAGTACTATGAAACACTGGAAGATGATCTGCTTGTGAACCACCTGTGTTGATGTTCAATGCAATTTATACTTCTGGGACAGGTGCACACCTGGGAGAGAGTTCTCTTGCCAGGATTTCCACTCCAATGAGAGGGACCTGCATTCCTTGTAGGACTTCCATCCTGGTCTCCATACTAGCTGGAACTTAAGCCTGATGCTAACTGCTTGGTGTTACTGATGAAGATACTGAGTAGAAGGTGAGAGAAACTGCAAAGACACATGCAGATTAGCCCTGAGCTGTGGGCAGGAACTGCAGTGGTAGCTGTGATCTCCTACAGAGATGGGAGAACAGGCCATGTCCCAGCCTTGTCTTTCAGTTTCAACCAACTACCCATTTGGCAACAATACTGTGAGGTACAGGCGCATTTTGCTCCACCAGCGTCGGGGAAAGGCATTAATTCCAGCAGAGGACAGAGGCATCACTAACAAGCTGAGAGTTTGGCGCCTGCCAAAAGGAGGAAGTCTTGCATTTTAGCTGAGTATTGGGTAAGACCATCACCCTGGGAGGCACACACTTCATAGCTGGACCTGAAGGGCACTGGACCTGTTCTCCAGTCCCAGGTGAAGTTGAAGGGAGTCTGAATGCAGAAGGAGGTTCTGGAAAAGCCTGAGCCTCTCCTACAGCATATGCTAGCACAAAGTGAGGGAACACCAAGCTACCCTCCTTCAGAGAAAGTTTCTCGCTTGCATTAGTAAAGTCTGAGATGCACCCTTTAATCTTGGAGAAAAAAAATAGTTTATTTATTCCATTGGCTTATTTGAGCAGATGGCCAACCAGAACAGCAAAAAGGGGAAAAATTTCCACAACCTGGATAAAAAAGGTCCTAGGTTTTATGAAGTTTATGAAGAGCCTATAAGCTACCCTAACAGCATACTTAGAAACCATATTTCATCTGGAGAACAGACAGATTTAGTTCATTTTGAATAACTAGCCCCCATTTCCTCTCAGCACCTCTGCAGCCCTCAATGTAATGTCACCCTGCAACAGCCACGCTGCAGAACAGCCTATACAAACTCCAGTTGTGCAAGTTGATACCTGGGATGGGCAGTGAAGAAACAGATCAATTTTTGCTTCTAGCACTGCTGAAAACTACCATTCAAACACAAATGCACTTTTAAAAACTCCCACACTTTGGATTCAATGGGCAATACCCCCAGGGAATCCATCCCTGGGCTCCAGTGAGTACACCTTAAAATTACCATATCCCTCTATGTATAAACAGTGTCATTAGACTTGTACTTTTAAAAAATATGATCAACCCAGGCCAGGGCCAGGCTCTGCAGATAAAGTAGTAGCTTATCTCTTATAAATATTTTTAATAATTTTTAATTACAAGTAGTCCTCACTCCAGGTAATGTAACTGACACAAAGTACCTGCACACATGCAGCCCCAAGACTTTCACAGAAAGTTCAGGAGCAACCACTCTGTAAGAAAGAAATCCTACCTCACAGCAAAGTAGAGGAGGGGGCACATGGCCAAGACAGCCTTAATGGAGGGAAGAGTCATTTGGAGTAAATACAATAAAAAAGGACTTCAAAACCCCTCCAGATAAAGGATCAAGGAAGTTAAAGCAAAAAACTAGTTCAAAAAGATGTACAAAACTGTTGAAGATCAACAGAAAACTCTGCCAAAAAATAACTTGTGTTTAAATCAGGAATCAATGGCATCACACAATTTTGTTGTTAAAAAAAGGAAAAGTGGAAATCCGTGTAAAGATCAGCATTAGAATCAAGAGTTATCATTAGCTCCAGAGACCAGCATAATTCCCATGAAGTCCTGATGGAAGAGGGCCTCCTGCCACAAAGAGTTTCGTTCCAGACGAGTCGTAGCAGTGGGTGTAAACAGCATTTGGGAAGTAATTTATGTCAGAAAAATAATTTCTCCAGGTTTCGTCATGGTTCTGTTAAAAGAAAGTTTAGATCATTACTGTTGCCAAACAAATCCAAAACCCTGTTTCACAAAAGCAGAAGGTAGCTTCCAGAGCCTAAAAAGGGGTATTTTCTCTTAACAATCCTGAAGCTTCATGAAAGGTCAACTAAAAGATACCTGAGTTGTCCTGAAGCTTTTTCTGAGAACATTTAGGCCAAGCATTGGAACAGGGAGGTGAGGGGACACTGCACTGATACAAAAGGTAATGGAGCTAAGTTAAACAAAGCCATTAACCATTTTATGATAACATACAGGAAACCAAAGTCAAGTGCCTGCCATGGCATTACCTCAGGAAGCCACAGTTTCTAAAATTGCACACAATTAAATTAAAACTCTTGCTTTCAGTACCACATTAGATTACCATAGCTTTAAAAAAAGACAATTTATTTTCTGTTTGAAAACTAGAAGTTAGATTACGTTTGAATATATATAGAAAATCTAGTTCATTTATGAATCAGTGCATAAGAACTGTATTCATTACACCTTACACTCAAGCAAATAATCTTCAGTACCCTTTCATGAAGTTTTTGTAGAAAGCAATTCTGCAGCACTTCTTGCTCTACATTATTATTGGTTACATGAATACTGTTTGACTGAGACACGTTTCACACAACAGGCCCAAAAAGAACTGGCTCAAGCTCTATGCCACTCCTGCACAATGGGTCTCCTTCCCCCCACCTCTATCACAGCTACAAACTACTTACCAGCCAGCCTTTCCCAGTTGTCAGCTTCAAAATTTCACTTCCTCCTAATTTCTGCTTCTGTCCATAGCAGGCAGGGGGGGGCTTTTCTTCTAGGAACCTCTGGGCTCTGATATCATAAAACAACAAGGATCCTTGCCCTGTACCCACAGTGATGATGTGCTCGTAGAAGCTCACTGAGCGGATACCTGTCAAACAGAGAAGGGACAGACAGTGCAGTAAGGAAATGGGATTATTTGGCTCTGCAGTGCTGTTACTTCATGTCTAGTATTACCTACTAGTATTCTCCACAACACACAAGCTTTCCCACTGCTACAGAGCAGTGCAGACAAATCCCATTGATGCTACTGAAACTGCAGCTTTGATTACATGACTGCCCTACTCCTCGAGACCATCAGCTACACCAATGATAAAAGCTTCATCCTCACCAGCCCTCAGGTCTGCCGGATAAGCCAATTAGGGTCCAGACTACCTTAGCTCTGTCTGCCACAAGCTTTTAAGTGAACACACGAAGAGCAAGAGGATGGCAGCAGACAGAGGGAAGAACATCACACTGTTTTCCTCCATGAGCTCACACCCTCTGTAAATACCTGCCAACCTGCAGTAAGTGACCATCTGAGAAAACTAAGTCCCAGTTGCCACCAAGCGCACTGTGCTGATCCACAGGACAGGTGTAAACAACTGTAACCATAATAATCACCAGTCACTTTGCTGCAAAGATAGCTTCAGAACTATTAATGAGCCTGATCTGTCTCCACTCAAATATTCGCAAACAAGCACACCTTATTTTTAACAGCTGGCATTTTTAGCACTTTAGCCAGAAAAGAAAACAGAATAGGACTCCTGCCATCTAAACAACACCATATTCCACTAGTACATGGGAAAGTACAGTCCAAACTAAACATGTTAGCACAATTCAGTTATCCCATTACATTGAATAAAATAATACATTTTGTTTTCACGAAATCTAAATTTGAAGTCTCTGATAATCAAGGATCCCTTGGAATTAATATTGGGGAGATTCTGTATGTAAAAATTTGTCATCTGCAAAACATCCTGTCATCTCATCTCCATTTATTGTGCAAATATTGTTCTGTGTAACCACTCTACTCCAAACAACTCTTCTATGAAGGTTAAACTCCACCACATCTGTACTTCTCCTTCCTTCATTACAGGATGCCAGGTTATAAACCCTAGGGCTTTTTAGGCCCTCTTTAAGTACCACTGAATTACAGACTAAACTAGCATTCAAACAAGAGAGGAAACAAGCAAGTTATGCCAGCTACATTCATGTGCCAAGTGTTGTCACCATACCAAGCAAGGCTGAATGTCACAGAACTTGTATCATCCTGGAATATTCCCAGTAGCACATGTGATGGCCAGGCAACCAGGAGCAGTGGATGCAACCAGGGAGTTTCCCCTTCCCATCTGCATAAAGTCCTAACAAGAATCATGTCCTCATCCTTCTGCCTCCAGCACTGGCTGTGACATCCATGGCCATCAGCATTCGTGACACGCACTTAGAACAAGCCAAGGCCACATTGTCTTGCTCCAGATATGGGGTGAAGTCTTGACTGCAGGCTTAATGGGTGGGAAACCACTGTGCAAGACTCTCTACTGAAGCAGATTATGACATTCATATGAGAGTCTCCACTTTAATTCAGAGAGCTACAAATGCACTTAAGACAGCAGAAGACCTTCCCCCCACCTCTGTCACATGGATCTGGCTCTGGCAAAGACACACAGAAAGCTTTAAGCCCTCTGCAGTCAGCAAGAGCAGTCACGTGGATAAGAGGAGAAAGGCACAAGAGTGGACCTCCTCTTACTTTTGCTTCAGAAGTGCTCTTCACAAGCCGCTCAGGAAAACACTTCACACAAACAGGTGATGGATTATGAAGGCAGATGTTAAATGTATTAATAAAAAGCTATAAAATGCAGAACAACTGTGCATCTTTCTCTAACCAAAGAAATTAACTGAAGGAATCCAGGATGTACCCTCTACTAAGAAGGATATTTAGAACAGGCTTTCAAAAATAGCATTTCAAATTGAGTCCTAGGGTGCTGAAGTACCTCAGATTAATCATTCCCATCAAGCTAAAAGTACAGCCTGTGCCTAGAACCAATCATACGAAGTTCTAGACTCCCAGCCCTCTACCACCTGTTGACCTAGATTATTTAGGTAAGTATTTTGAGCCTCACTCCTATGCTGCAGGAAGGGTCTACAGATCCCAGAAGGAAATGAAGATGCAGAGGCATGTCCTACACAAGAAGTTGCAGAGTCTGTGCCATACCAGCTCTGTCTGCTGCCTTCAGGACATGAAGGGAAGGGCACACAACATGGCTCTGCATGCCACTCATGCAGAGAGGAGTCACTTTTGTGGATCAAGAACTACTGTCCAAGGCATGCATTTCCCTGTACAGCTGCTAAGAAAAGCAACACTTACAAGATGCACTAAAAAGCATTCACTGCCTTTCTGTGTAAACAGGGTTACAGCAGAGAAAAGCCAGCCCCAGCTCCAGCCTTACTGAGCCGCCACCTTTCTCTGACCTGCTTTTGTGTACAACACAAGTGAACTGAAGTTAGCATGGACGTACCACGTTCAGCAAGTGCACTTGGAAACTTAAAGCACATTCAGGTACCACTGAAAAGCACTTGAAATCAGATTTTAGTCCAAAAATCAATAAAGACCCTGTTTTCTAGAGGTGCTACACCACTTCAAGTCCCAGGGAGATCAATAGAAAGTGGAAACATACAGTATCTTGGGAATTACTGTTATTTATGTGCCTCTACCACTACAGCAAATAAAAAGATGCACCTACTCTGCAGAAGAACAAACAGCCCTGAACAAAGGCTTTCTCTAGACGTGAACTGGAGAAACCCCTCGAGGTACTCCCTACACACATTATCCTGCAATATGGAGGATCACATACTTGAGGCAGAAGGTTTCAGCCATCAGCCACCACTGGGCACAACACTGCAGTGTCTGGGGCAGGACCTGGACAGAATCCTCACTGACAGCAAGTGAGGACAAACAAACAGTCTTGCTGGTATGACATTAGAGATATTTCTCTCATATCTGAAAGCAGCAGACCCTGACACTGATCTAGAAACCACTACTCAGTAACTGCATAGATAAAAGTTTCTTAGTATTTGCCAACATACATCCTTCTCTGATAACCTGCCCGATGAAGAGATGGAAGATCAGAGACAAGCTAAGTAAAGACTGCAACTTATTGATCTGGGATTAATATGGCACTGTGCCTTTTCATGCCTGTTAGTAAAGGACATGGAGAGAACTTTATACACTCTGCAAGCCTTCGGGCCTGGACATACTGTATCCATATGAGAAAAGAAAATAGCACTCAAATCACACAGAAAATCAGTCATGGCTTTAAAATTACAAATCAAGCTTTCCCTCACAGCACAGACTCCCAATAAGGTAGCACAGGGTAGACAACATGCCTTTTTCTCTGATAGAGAAGAACTGATAAAAAAGAATGCAAGAACAGTATGAATAGTGATAAAAAGACTACATTTGCTTTGAGATGATAAGAAATAGAGTAAGATTCAGTAAAAAGTACACAGCAGTAAAATGCACACTTTGAAAGTTCAGTAATATTTGTATGGTTTACAGTTGTGTTGCTCCTAAAGGCAGTGATATTGCCCTTTATTAGATTTTAGAGCTGGTCACATTTGGTTTGTTGATTGCTCCAGGTATACTGTCACAAAATCTAACCTATACATACACTGCTAATTATTTAGCCGACCACTAGAAAAGCCCTTCCTGTTCATTAGAAGCTTGACTTTTACTACAGTTTTAACAGCTACTTCTGCAAGCAAACAATTTGAAGCACCTTTGACAAGTTTCTTACCACTGCCTCGTTCTTTGGAACAGACGGATTTCACGCTGTGAGAAGGCTGCCTGGGATCCAGAAAGGAGACATGTGCCTGTGATCCTACAGCATACACTGACCACTCCTGACCATAAGCCAAACACACGTTCTCCCTGCAGTATGGCAACTTTGTGGAAAGTAACTGGAAACAGAAAAAATAAAAATCAACCCGTTACAAGAAAAGGCTAAGGTGTTAACAGAACAATTTTGTAAGCTATGTTCTAGGAAGTTATAGGAAAAGAAAACACAAAATGCAGGTGAAAAATTAGACCCAGAAGGAAAAAAACTGAAAGCAATGGGGTGCTTTACCTGAAGCAAACTGAGACAATAAAGGCTGAAGCCAAGACAAACAGACATTTTGATAAATTGTTTTAGATCTTTCTAATCGGCTGCTATTTCTTTAGCAGGTGCACAGCAACATCAGCTCTCAGCTGAAAAAAGCCTGCCACATTCACTAGCATACATAAGTCTGGGTGTGATTTGCCACTACACTTAATTAAGTGCAACTTCATTTATGAATTCTATGGATCAAGTATCCACTGCACTCCACGCAGCGGTTCACTCCAGCTAACCCCAAACTAGCAGGAAGTTAAGAATGCTTCCTGCCCTCTGAATTAAGGGGAGTATGGAGCTTCTCTCCTCTTCAAGCTCCAAATTTTAGGACATTTCATTTTACATAGAACTTTTAAGTGTTTTACAAACACTGCTACTCTTCAAATATTTGAAGGAAATGAAGAACAGTGAACAGCCTTAACTGCTTGCAGTTTTTGAAGTTTAACTCCAACAAACAGAAAAGCACCTTTGATAGCGTATGCTCTGCTTTCCAAAGATGAAAATACCCATCCAGGGACACAGCTCCCAGCTCCTATTAGGAGGAAAATAAAAAGAAGAGAGTTAGTTTCTGTATTATAGATGTCCTTACAAACTCACACTCTATTCTAAGCAGGCTGCACAGTCTGGATTGAACTCTTCCATAATCCTGTAAAGGCTCTATCAAGATAATTTCATTTTATACTGATCTTCATAGAATGCCATACAGTACTTCAGGTGTCAAGTCAAATCTAAATTAACAGAAGAGTAAATAACAATAACTTTCAAAACCCTAAATCCTGCTAGGCAATCAAAAATTAATTATGAGACACTACAATCTAGAGTTGACAATTCTCTTCAGCAGGTCCCACACTGATTCTAATCCTGAAGTAAGTTTCAGGCACTACTCTACTGAAAAAGTTACATTAAGTTTCCATCATGAAGGAGTATATAACAGCTATTGTGAAAAATAAAGCCTACAGGAGCACTGTGCTTCCACAGTACACTCACCTTTCCTTCAGACCTTTTCTGTTCCTTGAGGGCAGGGGTGGAAAAAAAAGTGGTGAAGGATGAATTGCTACACCCACTGGTAATAACAAGAGATCAGGATGGGAGCGACTGACATTTACTCATTTACTGTTTGTCAAATACCAACAAAATAACCCCAAAGCAAGCACTAGTGCCTGCCCTGAGTCAGTCACCTCATTTGCTGAGCAATCCAGAAAGGATTCAGCCATCGAAACACGAACTGTTAAATGTTAGCTGGTCTTCACAGTGGGCAAAGGAAAGCAGAAAGAGCACTCAAGAATGGGATTCAAGCTGCAAGAGATGTTTTGGTGCTTGATCTGCTTCTTGTAAATATTTCTTTACTCCCCTGCTTAGGATGCAAATCTAAAATCAAACCCATAGGAAAACTGTGCCTTCTAAAATGTCTAGGGTTGTGGTTTTTTTTTCCTTCCAGATTTCTCCATTCACTTGGGGTAGAAGCAGACATAGCAGATTAAAACCACTGCCTCACCAGACAAGGATGCAAAAGAATCAGAGCAAATTAGCTTGCTTCTCTGGTATATTCTATTTAGATTACTTTTAGTTTTTCCAATGCACAGGGACAGTTTTAAGACTTCTCAACTGTCTTGCTTATCTTACTGACCTTATTCTTATTGTTGAAAGCCAATGCTCGGACTTTGCAGTTGTCAGGGTTGGTGTTCTCCTTGGGAATATCCTTCAGAGCACTGTGTGTTATGTGGGCATAGACAGGAACTTGAGAGAGATTATGCCCGGCATCACTTTTGGATAACACATCCTCTGTGACTTCCCAGAGACCCATCGAACCATCCCGGGAACCTGATCAAATAGTCCATACATGAATAGTCCATTCCACACATACAGAACTCCTCTTTCCAAAAAAAAAAAAAACAAAACAACTATTAATCAATAGGGTCTGAAAAAAACCCTCTTAGTTTAATCTAACAGAACGCACTGTTAGTGCCCATATATTGTTATTAACAAAAGGATGATTTTACTCAGCTGTCAAGTTCAGAATATTATGAACTCACTGTCAACTGTCCATATGGTCTCCAAGCAGCTAGACCATCTCATATGTTTTCATACTGATTAGGATGCATCAAAACCCACAACCCTGTGCAACAATTACCATCATCTCACATGCAGAATGAACTCAGAAGTGACTGAATACTTTAAGTTCAGCCTAAGCCTGTCTCTCTCAGCCTTGGTAAAAAAGTCTGTTAAACCAATGCAAAAAATCTCCATAAAAACCTCAGCTGGGTTTATGCCAACTTGGGTTTCCTTGATTTCTATCAGTATGCTTATGGCTGAGTGCAGTCAAGTGTGAGCTGAACAGAAATATCTATTTCAAATCACAGTTGTACCACTTTGAATGAAATCTATGAGAAAAATTATTTTGCTAAAACCTGTGCCACTTCTTCCTTGAAGAATGTAACTTAGGTTAAACAAACAAGAACTCGTTTTATTTTTCTACTGAATTTTAAGACATTAATCCAAAATACGCATCACTAATGTTAAGAACACTGGATGAAGAAAGCTGGATGCCTTTGGTTTGCTGATCAACACAGGCTTAATCCAAGACTTTATACACATCCCTTCTGGTGTTCAGGCAACTTGCTTCTGAGTCAGCTCTGACAGATTTGACAGGTACCTCAACTTCTTCTCTACATAAAGTGAAAACTTCTGTCAAAAGAAATTCATAATGAAGATGCCAGAAAAAAAGCTATATATCTATATGAGGCTATTAAATTTATCAGCTTTGCTATCTCATAGGGGAGAAGCTGCAAAGACAGTAAAGCAAAATGTCTTGTTGCAGTAAGAGTGGTCCAGCACAGCAGAGGTGGCTTTGCCCCCTCACAGATGGATTCAAGCATTTGCCACTATCACCTACTAGAGAAAAATACAAAAAGGACCATCCTAATGGCACTTGTATCCAGTAGCACAACATCCTGCCACTTCATTACATGCCACTGGTTTTAATTGCACCTAATCTTGTTTGTTACAGAGGCTGAATACTCAGCATTAAAATTTCTAAACACCTTGACATACTTTCAGAGGAAGCCGTCCCTTTTAATAGCCCTGTCAGGGGAAAAAGTCTATGTATGTTGCTCAACTGGTTAGTCCTGAAGCCAAGCGAAGTATCATTTGCTACCCTAAGCTCATGCCATCCCGGGAATTATTCATCTCATCTGGAGCTTTTGCCATAACAATACTTGCTATATACTCAATGTCTGGAATTCAGGTATTTCTGCTTGACGCTTTCAGACACAGATGTAATTGAAATATGTAAAATTAAAACCATGTCAGAAGTTAGTCGTCTTTTTTCCCCCTCTTAATTAGGGTCGTCATTGAGTTCTAAAGAATTCAGTTTAGCAACATTGCTTTCAACAAGTTTTCCCTATATCTGAGGTGTGGAGACTGGAACCTCTACATCCTACCTCCTGTATGCAGCACAGTAAAGAATATGGCAGAAGAGAACACTTCTACTCACACATCCACCCCTGACCTTTAGAAAATATTGAGTCAACACAGTTCAATTTCACATGCTATACATTCTATCAGGCCCTTATCTTTCCCCTGGACATCTGTAATCATCTGTGCTGTTCTCTTCAAGCTTATCAGCTTGAATATGGGGGAGTTTCTGTAGATATTTGGGATAGAGACTTGCAAGGATCAAGTTTTATATTAAATTCAAAAGTGAAATTCCAGGATTAGCTTTTTGGGTTTGGGAAAAAATATCCTACTAAACTAAAGCAACGGTTCAAATATGTGACTTTTATATAACTATTATGAATTTCTGTCATTTGCCGTTTGACAACTCTGTTGTACTAAAGAATACTACACCCTGTCAGCACAGAAAGGCAGTAAACTGCTAAATTAATGCAACAACACATCACTATTTTTGCCTTTACCTAAATAATTCTTTGTGAAGTTACATTGATTATCCAACTAGTTACCAAAAAGTCATTGAGTTTCTCTATTACAGCCTTCTGTATTAACTGCCATAGCGTAAGTGCATACACAGTACATACACACACATAACTGTACCGAGAGCTTGCAAAACAATCTGTGTTCTCACTAATTACTCTTTTACATGACTTCAGGAAACCAATACTGATCTCAAGCATTCCAAAGTTATTAATCAATAACCAACACCCCCCTTGAAATTACTCCTCTTACGTGGAATCCTTCCCCATAACTCATTGTGTTCAAACATCCCCTTACTAGAAACACAGTAATATTCTAGTACTAGAAAAATCATATCTGGACTGAGGCCCAACAACAAAATAAAATGAAGCACTGTACTAAGTCCAAGAAGTGTTTAAATAGCCTAGGTAGTTCCAAGTGGTTTCAAATGCCCTGATAGAGGTGCTTTCCTAACACTTATAAAATGTTGTACATCACTATAAGCTTAAAAATAAGCAAACAAAAACAAAAAAAACTCAGGAGACAAAATATGACTTTACCAGAAACAGCCATAGTATCACTGATCCACGCAATTGAAAATATCCAATCCTTGTGTCCATCCTAAAAGAAGAAAGACAGATTTTTCTGTGCCATTATACTCAAGAGCAGTCTCAAAGCCGACAAGTATTCTTCACTTCAATTTTTAGTAAAAGCTCAGAATGACAGACCTACATTGAAAACATACAGATAAGATTCCAGTATCAAGCTGGAACAGTTTACCTAGCAGTAATTTTAACTTTTCTGATTTTGAACTGTGTAATTAATAAAGAGCAAACAGGTGTTGGAAAAATAGACCTCTGACCAAGAAAAAATTAATCTCAATTCTAAAATTTTCTAGAATTCTCATGTTTTCCATTCCGAATGCAGCATTCTTCTGTAAAATATCTACTTGTTAGGGTTTGTTTTTTTTCTTCAAACTCATACCCAACTATAAAAAATAACCAAAAATCTTATGTTTACAATACATGACCTACAGATTAATGTTTCAGGACTCTTTTCTTTAGCATATGAGAAACCTATGGGGAAAAAAAAAAAGACCATAAGACTTTAGATTGTTCCAAAAGCTAAGAAGTCACACAAATTAAGAGCAAGTCATGCAAATCTTCAGCCAAGTCTTGCTGCAGCTGGTTATCTGCTGTTGCAGACACTCTGACCTGACCTCTGCTGTTGCAGTCAACATCTATGTGAAGTCCTGAATAAAGGAAGAAATGAGACAGAAACACTCACAGGACACCACTATATAGTCCAGCTTGTTTTTTTAAAGACTGGCTGTTTTAAAAAGGCCTCAGGATATTTCAGAAATAAAACCAGTACCACAGTGTATCACACTGCCACAAGCCACTAGGTTAGAACTAGTCTTCAAAGCCAAGTTCCACCGCTGGGATAATACATCCAAAAGCTGCACTAGAATAAGGCGAAAATTTTAACAGCTTTCAACATCGTTTTAATTTCTCAAAACAGTTTTTTCACTATAAATAGTTTCAGAGATTACCACACCCCACAATTAGAATTTTGTACTTCGGATTTTGTTACATTTTTGGTGCTGAAAAGTAACCTAAAGTATACCTGAATGAAGGTGAAGAAGAAATCTGACTCAAAGCCCTGAAAATCCACTCACATGTGTGAGCACTCAATTATATTTAAAACACCACAACAGAAATGACAACTCAATCAGAAAGGTTTTCAGAAGTTTACTTTTTTACAAGACTCCTAAATACTAATGTTGCTCTGATGAAACACACTTCAAAGTAGTAACTTTTAAAGTGACAGAATAAACTTTCCCCAGATACTCCCACTTACATCTCCCACACAGACAGGATCAAGTGTAGGCAGACGATAAATTGCAAGACTGTTGGGGTTGTCTCCACCTGTGGCCAGGAGGGTCCTCGAGGGGTTGATCTCAATGGCATGAATGCCACATCCCTGCTGGTTCACCATGCCGGGTTCACGATCCTTCAGGATAGGAATCTTGGTAATTTGACCAGTCTGGACATCTACTACAAATAACTAGGGTGGGGGGGGGAAACCAGAACAACAGACATGTAAGTCATCAAACAGATAAGAAAAACAAGATGGTCAAATATCCTCTGCATTTTGAACTGACATTCTTTTTGAGTTGAAATGCACAGATGCTTCAAGGATTACTGAAAAATGCATAAATTCCTTCTTAAAACAGGTTAAATAACAATTACAGTGGGTTTATTTCAATCAGCCCATTTCATTTTATTTTCACAGTAATGGAAAGGAAAGCAGAGAAATCTGTCATGGGAGGTTTCCTACTTGAAAGGAATGCCCTTGAACATAAAACTCTTTTCCCTGTTCAGTCTGACAAAACAATATTGGTTTTCAATTTCTACCTATCATAGTGAGAAAAAACTCCACCTCAGAAGAGCATTAAGCCCCATGGGGCTTAGCATGATTCTCCCACCTCCCAGATAACACACGTAACCATAAAGTTTTGGCTTTGTCAGATTGACAGTTTATGCAACTGGAATTTATTTCCTGGTGATAAACAGAGAATAGTAACTAAATACAGTCTGCCAGTGTGAACATCTGAAAGAAAGATATTTAGCTATATATCTCATTCTGCAAAAAGACAAGAAATTAGAGCAATATGTCACTAACACCTTGTCAGAAAACTGTTATAAAGCCGTACAGCTCTTCAAACAGACATTATGCCCAGAGTTATGTCAGCTCAGACATACGAAACCAACAAGGTTACAGTTTAAACCAGAACAAAGGTTTACATTGCCTGCCAAAGTGCACTTTCATTTGGGAGGTTCATGGGCTGGGTCACTTCACAGGTGGTGCTCAGAGGGCAGCTGCACTGACAGTCAAATAGGTCTAACAGAGGAGACAAAGACCTGGGAGGGAACATGAGTGAAGCAAGGAAACAAGAAGATCTGAAGCTGACTTGGGACTAAGCAAAGTCTATGATCTAGAATTCATAGCCCAGGATTATAAATAAATTCTACATCATCTTTAGTCTGTTCCTTCAATAACCAAGAATGTTGTCTCAGAACCTCTGGAAATGAACCAACATGACAACAATTACAACAAAAACCCTCAATACAATTTTAAAAATACACATCTCAAGGAAATTGCTCTGAAATCCTTTGTCAGACATTTTTAGAAGACCAGAAGAGAAATCTAGGGGTTCTTAGAGAGAAGTTATACATACAAGCTGCTTTTGGTGAGCTCTTACAGAGTGTAGATCTGTTCTTTAATAAAAGCATAGGAAAAATAACATTAAGATAATTTACCAGCATATCTATTACTTGATGTACTGAACTAGCAGAATATTAATGTCCTATCAAAAAGTATGGTGTGTTACACACATTCCACAGAGAAAGCTGCAATCCACTGATCGCTATCTGTGTGTTGAGTCTAGAATTATGCATCACCTTCACCCCACAACTGATTGTAGGCAGCAGTCTTGCACAAATAGATGACTCCTACAGAGACTGCATTTTACTTTTTTATTTTGCATACACGTGTGGTGTATGGCAAGAGCTGAGGTGTAGCTGAGTAGGAAGCAGGCACTTCTCACCCTTCCCAAGCCTTACAAAGCCTTCACTGCTGGAGACAGCTGATAAAAACACAGTGTATGCAGCAGTTCCTCTGCCCTAACCACATGAAAATTAACATCTGTACTGAAGGATCAGGATCAGTAATTTTCTCTCCTCTCATCCTCCCTTGTCCTTCCCATGTGAGTGCATAGCCCCCTTCATCCCTTTTATTTCTTTCCAGCAGAAATGCCCAATTCCCTCCCCTATTCTCCTTCAACTACTGAGAAAACCCAAAACCCTAAACAAAATTAACAGTTTAGTAGTTAGGATTAAAGCTTGCAGGTGTCAGCTGCAGGTCCTAATGTTGACATCAGGAATATTATTAAGGAAAACAAATCCACACCTAAGGACGTTCATGGACTCAGAAGAATTGTGCTTCAGTGGTAACAGATTCACACTTGGAAGTGCAGGTCAGCTGGTATGAGGACTGATATTAAAACCCCTTTGCATTCTCTAGTCTGACATCCTCGTCATACACCTGTGTTAGTTAATAAAAACTTATTCTAATGCAAAATACCTTTACCTAAACTCTAAACTAACCGGACTAAAAAGATAAAGAACTTAAATTTTGCACCTATAAGGGACTGGCTATGTTGTTTTGGCTGTAAAGGTCAGAGCAGTAACTTCTCCACTTGCCCGGTAAGGAACTTGGCCTCTGAGTAGTTTAAAAACAACCATCAACTCCCTTGAGTAAAATAAGCAACCACTGCCTGCACACAGAGATTCTTACATCACCCGGGGCATCACAGAAAGCAAAAGCCCACATTTGAAAGCTGCACCTCTGGCTGTCCAGAAATCATCCCTACAAATCCAGCACACAGAAGCCAAGATAAGCCACAGTCTACAGACACTTTTAAAGTCAAAAAGGGAGAAATGTCAGGAAACAAGAGAAGCACCCAGCTAAGAGTGCAGAAAATTTCAATACTATTTCAGGAGTTTTAAAGACACCAGAGTAAATAAAATTAAAAACATATTTTTGACTGTTGAAATAAGTACATCTGCAAACAACTTCAAAGCTGTGTAGACATAAAGAGCCTTGACAAAGCCCTGAAAACAGAACCATACAGTAATTTTCTCTGTTATCTCAAACAGAAATAAGAACTTTTCCCCAGCTACTCATTATATAAAAACTAAAACCCAGCCAACAATGTTTTCGCTGGACATAAAAAAACCCCACCAACCTCCAAACACTGAACTGCATGTACTTGCCTCTTGATTTTAAGCTTTCTGCAAAATTCAGTTCTCCCTTCTAGTAAAACATACGCATGTCAGTCTTACACCAAACAATGTCCAGGATTTATGAAATCTGGATTGCTTCGGCCATCTGCCAGAAGTGCAAGGACCACATTTCATCTGTGCAAAACACAGCAGACTCAGCTACCATGCTCTCTGCCAGACAACTGTGTTCTAACAAAGAAACAGGCTGCATGACACAGAAGAGAGAAATCCATCTTCTCTCTTTTTTTAAAGCAGTTTTGATACAAGTACAGCTTGCAACAGTGCTATCACTCAAGCAAGACAAGCATGGTTAGGTACTACAGTTGACATAGCCATGAAACTTCATGATCTTCGCACATTTGCAGGGATTGATAGCTGTACACTTATTTTTCTTTTGGCCTGCAGAAGTGGTGAAGTCATTTTGGCAAATGGCTTCCCTGCAATTACTATATGGCTTTCCTCTTGGCTGTCCAACGTGCTTATGATCAAGTTAATCAAGAAACAACCTCGCTCCACTGATGAGGAAGTTCATTAATCAGCTTGCCAAAAGTAAAGACTGTGGCAGAGAACAGAGTATCCAAGGATCAGAGTAGGAACTGCAAAACCAATCATGCTCTTACATGCAATACTGAGAGTTTGGTTTACCAAACGGCTTACCAGGTTTTATCTTTTTTTTTACCTGCCTTTCAGGACACAATAACTTGGGGGGAAGAAACACCCAGCAAGCTAACAGTCCAGTGGAGATAAACTCCCTTCCCATGTATCTTCGACTGAAAGCATTCACTTCAAACAGCAAGTTTAAAAAAGAGATCTATGAAATGCCATTTCAAGGCAGCACAGACTCTTGTGTCTTCAGCTGCTACCCCTGCACAAAAAACAGCAGATGAACAGGCAGTCCTATCCTTTTAGTTGATTGTACAAATCAATCAAAACAAAAATAAAGGGTGCCATCCTGTTTTTATTACACAAGCAGGATGGATGGAGATCTAAAAGGCACAAATAACATGCGTGAAAGAGACTGCTCATTCTTCATGCAAGATTCACAACATGCTCACTCTGCACCAGCTCTTCACACAGTGCTCTCAGAAATCACAGGCATATTCTTGTCATTCAAAGTAACTTTTGAAAGAAACCCAACATACACTGCCCTGCTAAAAATAGTCACTAAGAGAAAATCAATCACGTTCGACTTTCACAACTGGCTTAAGCCTATCTTTTGAGAATCTAGGTGTCTCCTCCTCACCATCCACCTAAACAGTCTCATCACCCTTGTGACAGTAACTAGTGCTCAAGTAGCTGCAAGGTCAACTGGATCTGCCTTGGTGAAACTAATCCTACAAGAAAACTAGTCTGCAACAAAGCAGCACACTGATCCAGCTGACACCCTAGCCACACGAACATCAGTGCTAGCCAAAAAGAGCAGGTGGGAACATCCACTTCTGCAACAGCACGACTCCGGACTAGTTAAGGCTGGTCACAAAAAGATCTCACCCGCAGCCAAGTTGGAAAATTATTACTTGTTCTCCTTTAAGTATGTTTTTTGCTAAGAAAACTACAAAAGAAGACAATGCTTATTGTGCTATTACATCATATACTATTGCTGGTCACACCTGAGTAGCAGTGATTGATTTTTCCAAGTTCTCAGCCGTGACTTTTATTCAAATCATAAATATCTTTCTTTTCTTTTTGTAAAACACTTGGCATCAGGTTCTTTGTTTTGTAGCAATACAGATTTACTAATATATGCCAAGCTGCAAAGAAACATGGACACTTTAAACTATCAAACTGGTATCGTATGTCTACTTTCTGCTGAAGTTCAAAATAAAGAAGCACAGAATGGTTTGGGTTGCAAGGAGACCTTAAAGGTTGTCTTGTCCAAGTGCCCAGCAGTGAGCAAGGACATCAGCTAGACCAGCTTGCTCAGAGCTCTGTCCAACTCGTCCTTGCATGTTTCCATGGATTGAGCACTCAGCAGCTGTGTGGGCAACCCATGCTGGTGTGTCACCCTGACAGTAAAGCATAAGAATCTTCCCTGTATCTAGTGTGACTCTGCCCTCTTTTAATTGAAAACCATTACTTCCTTTCCAGTCACTACAAGCCCTGTTTAATTCATCTGTCCCCATCTTTTTTATAAGTTCCCTTTAGGTACCAGAAGGACATGATATGGTCTCCTCAGAGCCTTCTCTCCTCCAGGCTGAACAACCAAAACTTTCCTTGTAGGAGAGGTGTTCCAGCCCTCCAACAATCTTGGTGCCTCCTCTGTGCTCACTCCAACAGTTCCATGTCCCTCCTGTGCAGGGACCCCAGCTCTGGCTGCAGTGCTCCAGGTGGGTTTCA